>BTPG01000002.1:213560361-213587861 GCA_036245525.1 Semisulcospira habei | reverse complement strand
CAGCCCACAGAAAAACACACAGGCACGCAACAAGACGACCACATACATCCATAAGGGAATGCACACGATCGGCCCGCCCCACAACCGCGCATCACTCCGCGGGCCGGCGACCGGGCGCCCGACAGGGAAGGGTAAGGGATCCAACTGATCGTTCGGCCAACGCTGAGAAAGTCCCCATGGGATGTGTACATATCAACCAGCGCCAGCCTCACCTAACTGGTTAGTGAGTAGTCAAACAGAAGCGACACAGTAAGGGAAAGGTACAGTTAGCAGATAAAAATGACACAAGCAAGGTAAAAATGTGAATCTTTCATATTCATCCCGAGTAGCGCCACAGTGCCCAGTTTATTAATCAGAAATTTTTCTCGGTCTTTCCTGGCCCAGAATTGTGAACACGCTGATTCCGAGGGCTACTGAAGTGTAACTGATTCTCAAAGAAAACCAAAATCAGTGAATAATCATAAAAAGATGTGGTCATACTTCGTTACTGATTCGTTTGGGGACGATTTGTGTCTAAAAAAAAGTTGTGACGACACTTCGTCACTGACTTATTCATTGTCGAAAAAATTGAATAATAAAAAAAAAAACCGCCCGTTTTTTGTTGTTTTTGTTTTCAAAAAGGTGTCGTGAGTGCAGAACCGAATAATTCGCTCACGAAGTGCTGTTTTCATTTTCAGATAAGAGTTATACTGGACGTGCAAATCTCAGATAATGCCTTCTCCTATCTAGAATGCCTCTCAGAAGACATCTGTCAGATATCTGGCTTTGTTTTTCAGGAGTTCCCAACGACTGAAGAATGAAGGCTGCATGTCTGATGTAGGGATGAAAAGATTAGGCCAGCCTCGTCGCCAGCGGACCAAAAAAGCTAATAGCGAATCAATGAGTCAGTGACATTTCTCTCGTCATTCTTGCCCCATAACGTAATCACCCCCGCCCCCTCTCCCCCTTCCCGCCACCCCCACCACCCCACACACCCATTTGTAAGATAACTGATCCGCCCCTGTCAATGAACATTGCTTTGTCCAGTTCACTTCAGAAACTATCCCATCTGCTTTGTCCAGGTAAAAAAAAAAAAAAAAATTAAAAAAGACCTCCAAGCGCGCACACATGCAAAGAAATACTCAGCAAGAAAGAAACACGCTTCAAAAGGACGAGTGTTTTCAAGCTACGGAATTGTGTTTCTTTCTTTTTGCTGGACATTCCTTTGCATTTGCCTCACGTTGAGAAGTGTCACTCCAAAATTAACCCATTTAGCCCCAACGCCCTACAGCAGGAGATGGATCGACCGTGATAATTCAAGGGTAGTGCCAGATTAGCTTGGCGCCTGTCTGCGCCAAGCTAATATGGCGCTACTCTTGAATTATCAAGGCCGTCGATCTGTCTCCTGCCGTAGTACATCGGAGGGTGAATAGGTTAAAGAATTTAGGAAATAAAATCGAGTATGAAAGTTGTGCATACAACTGTATTATTTTTTATTGATGGAAACATGGCAAACGAATCACAGTTAGCAGAAGATCATCAGGCATTTGTCGGCCGGGCCGTAGTCATCCCGCGGCACGGCAAAAACTGAGCTAGTCAAGTTACAACACAGATGTATGATCATAATCTATGGTGTTTGGTGGTGCAGTGCTAGCTCCACCTTACACTAGGGCATATTTTTTTCTTTACAGCCACCCACATTCCGTATCGCAATCAATTTATACCCCTTCTCTGCCACTGGACACATATCTTGTTTTATAGGCTTTGTTCATTCAACGACCAAAAGCCGCAGCCTGCCAAGGAAAATGGGTACAAATTGGTCTCAGCAAGAGTCATAGATCCTCATGAGCCCCACGATTGCGGGGCCTCACGAGGATCTATGTCTCTTGCAGTTGGGTCGTGACTACTTTATCTCGGCAGTGGAGGGGTTAAAAGATCAGTGCAGCGGAAGATGGATCGACCATGATAGTTTAAGGGTAGTGTCACATTAGCTCTGCAATTTGGCACTACCCCTTAACCATTACGGCCGGTAAATATTCAACACATGGCACACTGAGAGTCTTAGTCAATTGTCGACTAACTAAACGCGAGATTGTGGACCTTACCGCCGCCTTGACTGAGCCGCTGGGTCGAAATCACGTTAATACATGTAACATTTAAACGCGTAATAATAATAATAATAATAATAATATAATAATAACAAATAATAATAATAATAATAATAATAATAAAAATAAATAACTACTTATATAGCGTTTGTCCTAAAATAATCTCACGGCACTTTACAAATAAAGGGTGGAGGTGGGAGGGGGTCATAAATCCAGAGAAACAAAGGATTCTGCAATATACACGCGCACACACAGACACACACAAATACACACAGGTACATAATCACGAAGAACTAAACTACATTGGGGTATCGAATAGGTGGGTCTTAAGGGCAGATTTAAAGGCAGTGAATGAGGGAGAATGTCTTATTTCTGTGGGAAGCGAGTTCCATACGACAGGTCCAACGTGAGCAAAACAACGCATCAAAATTTACTGTTTTCACAAGCTCAATATGTCAACTGTTCTGGTCTGTCAAAGAGTTAATTAGTCGACTAATTAAACGCACTGTTTCAGCTGGTCTGTGATTGTGGACCTTACGGCCACCTTGACTGAGCCGTAGGGTCGAAAATCACTTTAATGCATGTCACATTTAAACGCATCGAAATATACTGTTTTCACAAGCTCAATATGTCAATGTTTTTTTTTTTTTTTTTTTTTTTTTTTGTCTGTCAAAGAGTTAAGTACACATGTGTAAGTTTCAGTACATCGATCAAAGCTGTAAACTTTGCTAAGCAGGTATTCACTATCTGAGCAGTCAAAGGCCGGGTCACGCGAGAGAAAGCGAGGCTTGTCTTGCCGCGATTACAACAGGCGGCGTCGTGCTTTGCACCTTCATCACTTATAGTAGCAAAACGCCTTCGAGCCCACAACGGCCACAGTGGGCCCGCGCACAGCCGTGCGCAGGCCCACTGCGGCCGTCGTGGGCCCGAGGACCTTTGCGAACTGAGTCTTGGATTTTTGGTCTGCAGTGACGTGAAACTCAAAATAACGTCAAGTATATCAACTAAGCCTCGCTTCCGATTTGTGACCTTCACCGGCCTCAAAAGGATAGCACCCCACCCGGGTCTGCCCTGGGGGACTTGGGTGGGGTTAGGTATTTTTTAGTTCCCAGGGTCACCCTGGTCAGCCCCACAGGGTGGGTTTTTCTCTCTATTCTGGGGCATGTGTTTCTGTCTACCCTTTGTCCATTCACCTGTATTTGCCTTTTTAAAACTCTCCCTACTGTCTGCACTGCCTGTAGCTCTTGATATTGGATGTGTGTTGCTAAATGGTCTTAGCTTTATTTATGCCCCATGTTGTAGGTTTATTTAATGTATTTGACCGGCTGGCGACATACATTCAATTTTCTGTTTAGTTTTTTTTCACAATCAGTGCAGGCACGTCCTGAGCAAGCCTTGTTGCTGTCGGGACGTTAAGCAATGTACAATCAATCAATCAATCAAAAGGATAGCGCATGCGTTGGGGAAGCACGCATTGGCAAACAATTACTGTGTAATCAATCGCAACTTCAGGGGCCAGTTTGGAGTCAACGACCCCACAGTGTCGCTACTTCTTTTCCTGATCAGGGACCCAAAACTCAAGTTAACCCTGCTCCTTTCCCCCGAAAGGTGGCCAATGTGAAATCAAAAAACCAGAGAAGAAAGTTTCCTCTCTGTCGAAAGCATACGGACCAGCGTCTCCAGTCTTGAGACGTATTTTCTTTCCGGCATCCAGCTTGAAGGCGGCATGACAGGAACCGACGGAGTCGTATGAACCGTGTGCACGTGAATAGTCGTTGCCGTCGTTCTCAAGATACGTGGTGACAGTGTCCTCTTCATCAACTGACCCGATTGTTGCTATGAAGAAATACGTCCCGGTAACAGGCGCGGTGAAGAAGCCAGTCGATGGGTCGTAACCGTTTCCTGCGTTGGACATGACGTTTTCGAAGACGACCGTTTTACTGGAGTCCACCGTTTTGTTGCCTCGTAGACGCACGTGGAAGTGCACTGCTTTACCTTCTGAACACAGAAGTTGTACGTGTCACGTAAATAACAATGAAAAATCTTACATATAATTATGAAAATGTATGAAACACAGTTATCATATACATTTTAAGAAGAAAAAAAAAAATAACGAGCTTTATAACAGTGTAGCAATTGTCGCAAAGCTCGTGAACTTCCACATATGCAGCTACGCCCAATGCGCAAAAGGCCATCAGACCGACGTCGGCCCGCGCAGGGCCGTGCGCTGGCCAACGTCGGCCCGATGGACTTTTGTGCATTGTGTGTGGGCTCCCCAAGGGTGCGTATTATCACCTGCACTCATTTTAAAGAAGTCGTGCACAATACTGACATCTCCACATCGGTGCGCGCATTTTCAGCCAATCAGAAAATAGAAAAAAATTGCCGCAGCGCGGTTCTGTTGCTGGGTTCCACAAGTTTTCCCGTAACTAAGCAAGGAAATGGCGAAGCGCAATACTGTTTGTGCCTATACATTTCACTGAAATGGTTAGGCGTTGCCATTGGGGTACCTGCAACCGGGACGAAAGCTACCCTGAAACCATAAAAGAAAAGCTTCTGGCTTTTTTTCCCCTCCCGAAACCAACGCAATGGGCTGAATAAAACTGAACTTGCTGTAGACCGCACACTGATCATCTCAACATCGGGATACTATCTCCCTAGAGGACAAGAGCAAACGCAGAGCTGTTTGTATGCGGTAAGTGTAATTTTTTTCTACATTGTTCTGAAAATGGTTACAATTCACTTGCGGAAGTGGTACATAATTCAGCGATCGAGTTATCACGGCCGGAGCGTACTGTGGGCCTACAATAATGTGCAAGCACTCGCTATCAGGCAGTACCGCTACACTGATCTGCACGGCACTTGGGATGAATGTGTGTGTGTGTGTGTGTGTGTGTGTGTGTGTGTGTGTGTGTGTGTGTGTGTGTGTGTGTGTGTGTGTGTGCAGTGTGTGTGATTTTAAATATGGAATTAACTCTCCAGAAACACCATAACCAAAGGTGTATGCCCTTACGTTTCTTCAGTTTGCACTCACTCACTCATTGTAACAAATCACGACAAGCACAAATCGACACATCACTTCTAAAGTAACACATTTCATCAGATCTATTTATGATGAGCATATATTCATGCAACGTTTTTCTTCTCAGCATTTGTGGGATGGCGAACCCAGTGAGTTGTACCCCTACCCATTCCAGCAGACGAGTCACCTGCCAACAAATTCAGACTGCTCACAAAAGGGGGCGGTACAGATTCCTATTGTAAAATCTTCGCAGAAAGACCAAGTCTTGCAACATACACCTGACACTGTAGCTGGCAAGTGTGAGGCAGCGGAACAATGATGCAAGTATATCTTTGTGTATATATGCTGACAATAACAGCAGAGGTGCATACCTAACATTTCGCTTACACCCTGTGATGACATTTCACTTTCCAAGTCAGACTTTCATTGTTCTTTGTAGAAAGCTGACAGTGTGAAACAGTGATGCCATGAATGGAATGTCTGGTGTGATTTGAGATACATTTACATCCCTTTGGGTAAAAACAATAACCTGTGATATTTAGCTGGCCTTGCACCTGCGTGTGGTTGGAATATGATTTCTTCAGTCCCACGCTGGTGTTGTCAGCTAATTTCACACAAAATCCTGGTACTGACATGCCTCGAGTATGGCTGGATGCGGGTGGGCATTTGACTTTGATTATGCCTGTCTGGCCACTGTCGCACACTTTGAATTGCTCCTAGAAATAGAAACTGTGGATTAACCACAATGCTGCGCTTGTGTAGGTGTCTGTCAGGAAGTACTTCTAAATATTTACTCTTGGCAGTGTCCTCATGTCGTTTACATAAAATGAGGCTGCAGCTGAGAAAAAAGTGTGTGAAAAGATTCTGTCCAAGACATTTGTCGGGAACGTTTGCTTTTCTATTTAGATATATATGTGAAAGTTTCATGTTGCTAGTTTCTTTGGGTTTTTTTGTTTGCTTTTTCCATCTACCAAGTGATTAGAACTTGTCAGTTCTCTGTTCTTTCCTCACGTTTCTCAGGATTTGGACACTAAATGGTCACGCAAAGGCGATCTAGTTCTTGTAGGAGATCAGCTGGTGACCTCGTTGTGACACTCATGTCAGCGACCCTGTTGATTCCCTGGCATTGGCTCTCTTTTCAGTCTCCTGGGCTGTGGACAAATATTGAGTGCAGCTTTAGAAATACGTTTGACGTTTTAAGTTAATGATAAACATATACTGTATATATTTTAAATTTCTCTTTTAGGGATTTCACCATTAGACTACCTGGCCATCGCTGCAGAGTGCAAATTCTGAAATAGCAAGCTAGAACATAAAGATAGACTTGCTGGAGGCCGAGATCAGATCAAGAATTTGAAAATCTGAATGCATCTCAAGGCTGCAAAGAACTAAAGGTGTGCAGACGCAACCAGCAGAAGAAGTATTTGGAGTGGACTTTGTGAGAAAAAGGGAGAGACAACTAAACAACCTGTTCCAGTTCTACACTGTATTAACATATGTTTGGTTTTTGCCTGTTTTGTCATTTTTGTTGCCAACTGGTCAGTCTTTTAAGCACAAGTATAGTGAAAAAGGCAGACTTTCAGCACCTACACTGTAGCTGCTGAAAGTCTGCCCCTTTTCACTATACTTGTGCTTAAAAGATTGACCATTTGGCAACGCAAATGACAAAACAGCCAAAAACCAAACATATGTTCATGCAGCTGTAGTATAGCCACACGATAGACTGTTTATCACTCTTTGCTGATTGAGAAATTTTGAAGACTTTATAATACAATGAAAATGAGTTTTGAATCTAGTATTCCTCTGCTATCAAATTGTAAGTGTCACTGTGAATCAGCCATTTATGACCTGAACCATTATTTCTCTGTGTGTTGTGTTTTGGCATGTGAACCACTCATATTCCAGAATAAAATATAATTTACCAGTTAATAATAGTTTTGATTTTATTTTAGGTAATGCTTACTTCTTGCTTGTGTTTGATGTGACATGTTATGGGCCTTTTTGTCCGCTTCTCCGATGGCCTGGCTAGCACACCATAGTTTTATTATTGGGACAGATGCGTTCTTGGTGCCTTTTGATATTGCTGCTCACCAGGCTTGTGGGATGCCCCTGCAGCTCAGTCGATTAGGCACATGAGTCAAACAGTTTAGCTGCCTTGAAAGTCTGAAGAGATTTCTGAAGCCCAATGACATGAGAACAGTGACAATTGAACCTGAAATACAAATCGCACATGCATGGTTATTTATTAATAAGCTCTCTCCCCCTCTCTCCTATCTCTTTCACACACACACACACACACACACACACACACACACACACACACACACACACACACACACACACACACACACACACACACACGCACGCACGCACGCACGCACGCACGCACGCACGCACGCACGCACGCACGCACGCACGCACGCACGCACACACACACACACACACACACACACACACACACACACAACGATTCTATTTGTGAGTGAAAGTAATCAGCTCAGCCTGACACTGAACACAGTCAGCAATAGAGAGCGCTAGGCAGCACTGCCATCCTGCTACGATGAGACAAGATGGACTAAAATGGCTCGGATAAGTGTGCTAATTTTATTTTTTAAACAACACCAATAACAAAAACACCTACCCGGCTCTGCGGTACTGACAGCTTCTGTGACCTGTGCTTGCTGATGCTCATTTTCCACGTACAGTTTGTGTGGATCGGCGCCACGTTCTTGTAGATCTGCGACCGGTCAACAGTGACGGATGCAACTTGAACGGAATCACTGCCAGTTGTGTAATAAATACGAATAGCATCAATGAAACTTGACGCAAACTTGCTTTGCCTCGATCTAGAGCCGTTTTTTTTACATATATTTGTATCCTGGCATAAATGTAGGCATGTAGAATTTGCAACGCATTCAGTCGAGTCACGCGCGCTACCGTCCGCCATATTGCCCAAGGGACAGAAAAGCTTGAGGCACCCAGCAACAATTGCTAGGGGGCGTGGCGTTTGTGGCGCGTGCTCGGTAAGGTCCATACTGGCATCCTCCTCTCTCTTCCCGTCGTTTGATTTTTCAACCAGTGGAAAGGCACTTCTTCCACTCCCACCTCCACTCTCTTCCTGGCTGTTTGATATGTACCCAGTGCGCAAAGTCCATCGGGCCGATGTAGGCCGCCGTTGGCCAGCGCACGGCCGTGCGCATTGGGTAAGAATTGAGCTGATTCCTCGGGCCATGGACGACTCCATCGGTACCCGCCGCATACCATGTCATATCGTTCTTATACCGTTTCCTTGGGATCGCGGTAATCGCCTGTTATTCGATATACGCGGGCTTTAACCCATTCAGCCCCGACGACCTCCAGCAGGCGCCAAGCTAATCTGGCACTACCCTTGAATTATCATGGTCGATCCATCGTCTGCGATTGGTCCTTAGTCGCCAGGTGACTGACACCTCCAAAATGTTGGAAGTGCGGCCTTGGGGTTAAATGGGTTAAGTTTGTTTCTTAAATGGTACGGAAAGAGGACAAGAAAACGTTCACACATACCTGGTTTGAAGAAAACAGTTGCGTCGGCAGTTTTGGTCAGCTCGGCCGTAATGGTAAAAAACTTAATCGCCAACTCAGCGGTCTGTTTGGCCGTTTCAGCCATTTCGGTCTTAAGGTCGGTATTTTGTTTGTTCATTGATTCAAAGTCCGCACTATGTTTAGCAAGTTCAGCAGTCAACGTTTCTAACTTGGTCTCCAGATCAGCAATGCGTTGGGCAGCTGAGGTTGTTTCACTGACAGTTTTAGCGAGCTGTGCTTTCGAGGCTTCCACTTCGGCCTTCAGGTCAGCACTTTCTTTGTTCTTGGCGGCGATGTCTCTGGCAGTTTTTGCCAGCTCCGTAGTGATGTCAGCGATTTTAGTATCCAAGTCAGCAGCTTGTTTGGCCGCGTCACCGGAAATTTTTGCTAGTTCAGTTTTGAAGTCATCCAGTTCTGTCTTGTGGCCAACGTTTTGTTGTGTAACGGAGGTGATTTCAGCTGCAGTTTTAGATAATTGGGCTTTCAAAGCGGCCACCTCTGCCTGTAGATCTGCCTTGTGAACAGCGCTACCCTGATCGTCCGGTTTCCCGTCTCTCACGCAACCAATGTAGTCCTGCAGCAAACCCTCGTCAACGCCCGCACCACACTGACAGAAAAATGTAAGCCTTTCACTGTCAATGGTCGCAGACTGTCAGTGTTTCCGAAATATTTGTTAACTCATTCTACCCCATCACCGAAATCCCCAAATTTTGCCATTGTCCTCTGAAGACTGCATTGCAGTGCAGGACACAGATCGACTATAATAGCTCAAGGGTGATGCCAGAATAGCTTGGCGCCCATAGGCGCCAAGCTATTCTGTCATCACCCTTGAACTATCATGGTCGATCCTTGCTGTGGTGTGTCTGGGGTAGAATGAGTTAATTCCACGCCAAAGGACCTCAGTGGTGTCAGCAAGAGACATGGATCCTCATGAGCTTCTGCAACTGACGAGGATCATGAGGACCTATGTCTCTTGCAGTTGGATCATCTTCGCATTCTCTCGGCATTGAAGGGGCTAATCTGACACTACCCCAGAAGTAAAACGGCCTATCCATCTCCCGCGCTGGAACACAATCATTACCGACGCCTCCCAAGGCTGCCTACAGGCCAACGCTACGCAATTTTCGCACCATCCCTAAAATAGCATTGTCGGTCAGCGCCAAGCTATTCAGGCATCACCCTTGAACTATCATGGTCGACCTGTCCCCTGAAATGTAAAGTAGTGTTGTCTTTAGAGGATAAACGGAATATTTGAGAATTTGGACCTAAGGGCTTTTATGTTTCACAACAATTACCTTTTTTTTTTTCACTGATCACGAAGAGAAAAATTGCAGTAACAAACAACTGGGGTCAGCTGCTTGAATGAGTTAAGTTAGTCCTGCGCCAGCCACTAAGCAAGGTGCTCCTTTATGGCGGAGCACCTTGCTCAGTGGCGGCTGGCCCAGGACTGTGCTCACTTAGGCAACTGGCCCTAAAACCAAAAATGGCCAATCAATTGTCACGATTTAGGACATGCCCCCTCCTCCCCCACCCTCCTCCCACCTTATCGACATCGACTCATCGTTGGAAAAAAATTTTCGGCCTGCGAACCTGGTAGTAGAAAGCGGTCCCCTCCCCCTCCCTGGAAGCTCTCTCTCCGTATTGGCAGATGGTGATGTCATCCAGCAGTACCGACTGCAGCTCCGTCTTCACGTGCACCACGTCTGGCCCACAATACACCGAACGGCTGGCACGTGACTGGGCTTCCTGCAGCGTTTCCATGGCAGCACGGGCTGACGTCATCTCAGCCTGCAAAGAATTAAGATACACACATGTGCTTGAGCCAGCCGTTAAGCCCAAGATCACACACCAGCACAGCGTCAATCTTCCTAAAGCGTACCTTTTCAACATCGTGTTAAAGGGCTATCACTCTTTCCGACGAAGCCCTGCCAATGGCCGACGGATGTTGCAGGACTTCCGCAGCCCTTGAAAACCACACCTCTCGCCACCCCTGATTCTCCCGGAGCAAATTTATTTTACAGGTCAAATTAGCATTATTCTGCTTGCAGATAAGCCCTGGAGTCCGGTTTTAGAAAACCCAAGCACGATTAAATATAAGTTAGTATGTTATGAAAATTCAAACTAAAGCTCCGCATAGATCTGACGCTTGTGTGGGATATTATTGTGTAGCGTCCTCAGAAAACATAATCCATTAACTCATTCGAGACGTGTCGCCTATGGATACGCGGCGACCCGCCGCGTTTCCGTAGGCGGCGCGTCTCGAATGGTGTTAAAATTTCTGTTGGAAAAAAAAGCAAAACAGTTACCTGTAGGTCCCGCAGTGCTGCCTGCTCCTTCGTGGTCACTGCATGGTTCACGTCATCAAGGGCCTGAGCCAGCCACGTCGTAGCCACGTCATAGCGCCCGCTGGACTCTCGCGTCACTTCCTGTTTCTTGCGCGCCAGTTGTCGCTGGTCGTTGTCCAGGCGGTTTAGCAAACACCCAAGCACTTGGATCTGAAAAGGAAACGTCGACAGAGCGGATAAACATCGTGGACTACGTATGCAGAACTTGTGCCGTGCAGCTGGGGGTTGATTGTATCATAGATTTTAACCACTCGACTGCCGGAGCACAGCTCAAAAATGCGTTGATTCTCATTAGCCCCTGCTTTTGTAGGGGATCATGAAGATCTATGCCTGATGCCGACACCACTGTATATCCATCCCAGCGCTCAAAGGCCATCGGGGCGACGTCGGCCACCGTTGGACCGCACACTGCCGTACGCGGTCGACGGCTTGGCGGGCTGTTGGACGTTGAATTAACAAAGATTTCCGAAAACACAATCTGCCACCACTGTCGGTGCGGTGGTTAAGTTTGCAGCTAAATAATATGTTTTAAAATGGTTTATATGATATTTACAATTTTATACTGGTTGTCAGGCTCCCTCGATTCGCTACGCTAGGGCAAGGACCACTGCGGTACAAACGTTGATTGTAAAGCGCAAAGAAGGCGATAGGTGGATCCGGGGTAACGTTGTCGCACCACTGACTAGCCTTGTGCGCAAAGGCCATCGGCCTTTTGCGCATTGGGAGGCTACTTCTCGCGTACCTGCTCGGTCAGTTTCACTTTCAGCCTGTCCACCTCTTGCTTGGCCTTTGCAGACGCCGCCATCATGTCTACGGTCACATGACCCTCGTGTGACGTCAGCTTGCAATGCAGACAGATGGTGACGTCACACTTCTGGCAATAGAAGCACAGGGATTGGTCGGGGTGGCTCTGGCACAGCTTCCTCTCTGGTTGTGGCGCCACGCTCAGGTCACCCTGGTCTACAGGGGTCACGTGATGGGCGCGCGCCCCGGGGATCTTGTCATGGTAACGGCGACACGAACGGCAGATATTTATCCGGCACTCCTGGCACGCATGCGTGGCGTCCTCTTTCCCGTCATCCTCACACAGGTCACATGACACAGCGCGGGAAGTGTCGTCTGCTTCATCGTGATGCAGGTAGAAGTTGGTCTAATGGAAGAGAAGAAACGAAAGAAAGAATGAAAGAGAAAAAGATCAGAAAGAACAGATGAATAAAACTGTTCAAAATTGGAAAAGAGAAAATATAACTAACTGAATAAAAGAGTGAATGAATGAAAGAAAGAATGAATGAATAGATAAACCCTCTTGTACTCGAAGCTACCGGTACTGTACAGTATCGGAGGCTGCCGTGCGCACACAGCAGGGCAATATATATGAAAACACAGGAAATAACCAGACCATTCAGATTATTATGCTTTTGTTTTGTACCAAAAATGGCTGTGATTTACCGGCGTTGTGTATATGTAGTACAGCAACTAAGGTGTCTGTGATCTTTGTCACTAAAGCATTATCTACTGACTATCTAGTTGTGATACTGCGGTGTCTTGTGCACGGTTTCATACTGCACTGGTGCCCTGGTCTGTGATGTTTGCTGTAACAGCTCTTAGCGTAGCAGCATAAGGCCCAATATCACTTACCAGCACAGACCGTGGTTAACCCAGAAAGCCGTGACATGCTACGACAGGATGCGGATCGACCATGATAGTTCAAGGGTGGACTTGTGTCAGAGTAGCTTGGCGCTTACAGGCGCCAAGCTATTCTGACACCTGTCCACCCTTGAACTGCAGGCACCACCCTTGAATTACAGGCGCCAAGCTATTCTGACACCAGTCCACCCTTGAACTGTCACGGTCGATCTGTCTTGATACCTGTGAGATAGGCCTCAAAAGATATCTAAAACAATTCTGATACCAGCCCACCCTTGAACTATCATGGTCGATCTGTCTTGATAACTGTGACATAGGCATCAAAGGATATCTAAATAAAAGGAGATATTTTCATCGTCACTCAAGATGTAATGTGTTAATTAAAGGCCCACTACAGCCGTAACTGTTCAAACATACACTTCTGTAACAGATGGTTACGAAACGCTACATACAGGTCTAGCTATGGTTTATTTAGACACAGGACAATCCAGTTCAGCTCACGTCGTCTTTATATCAAGTAACCTGACAATGACTGCACTCCGTTCTATAAATACAACGGCCGTATCAGTACGAAAAACAGCTAAAAAAAAAAAAAAGAAAAAAAGATTGAAACGCTAACGACTGCGCAGAATAAATAAGTGTGACTACGCGCGTGTTGACGCCTTAACTGTAGAAACTGCCCGTAAAAAGTGTGGACACTTCAATTTGCAAGCTTTTTGTTCTTGCGTCTGAAACTCTTTCAATTTTGGCCGTGTAATGTGAAAATAACAGAAATATCGACTTTTCAAAATATGGTGAAGAACACAGCACTCCCGACGGGGAAATCCTCCATGACGTCATGGCGCGAAATTTTAAGAGTGGAATCCATGATAGCTCTTCAAGTCTGGAATCAGGCGGCACGTGGCTTCTGCTTGGTTTTTTTCTCTCGTATTTTTGACTGAGCTGTCACAATAACTACCTTTATGTAACTTAAATGTTGAGTGATGACAAATATAGGACAGAGACCTGGCCGTTGGAAAAAAGGAAGGGTGCCTGCAGCTGGTTAGTTCTTTTGTCGCGCAACAGTTGCTAGCTGTACCATCATCATGTCATCATCATGGCTTGACTTCGCGAACGAAGATTCTATAGGGCTTGCCCACGTCGTCTGCAGGCATTTTCGTGACTGCGGAGGCGAATCCGGGACAGGCAGGTTCGACCGCAGTGGCTGCAGGGGAAGGTCTGGTCAGGGTTCTGAGTTGCGACAACTCTGTTTTTTTCTCCTGAGCCGCTTGTCCTTGAGGTTAGCTCTGCGAGAGTCCTCAAAGGAGACGGCTGCCTTGTGAATGGTGGAGCGCCAGGTGTCACGGTCCGCAGCAAGCGAAGACCACTGGCGGTGGTCGATTTGGCAGGCACTAAGTGACTTCTTGAGACCGTCTTTGTATCTCTTCTTTGGTGCCCCTCTGTCTCGGTGTCCAGTGGCGAGCTCGCCGAACAGGGTGATCTTGGGTAGGCGATGATCCTCCATCCTGGAGACGTGTCCCGCCCAGCGAAGCTGTGTCCGCAGCAGCAAAGCCTCGATGCTCAAAGTTTCCGCCTGTTCAAGGACCTCGACGTTGGTGACATAGTCACTCCAGTGAATGCTGAGGATGGTACGCAGGCAGCGCTGGTGAAAACGTTCGAGGAGTCGTAGTTGGCTGCGGTAGAGGGCCCAGGACTCGAAACCGTACAGCAGGGTGGTGAGGACGACAGCTCTGTACACGCTGATCTTGGTGCCTTTTTTCAGCTGTTGATTGTGCCACACCCGCTTGAATAGTCGCCCGAAAGCACTGTTCGCTTTTGCCAGCCTGTTGTCCAGCTCCTTGTCCAGCTTGGCGTCTGACGTGATGATACAGCCGAGGTAGGTAAACTGGTGTACAGACTTCAGTTCGGATTCGCCGATGGTGATGTGGGGAGGGCGATGCTCTTCCTTGGGTGCTGCCTGATGAAGGACCTCTGTCTTTTTCAGACTGACCTCAAGTCCAAAGAGCTGGGCGGCATCTGCGAAGCAGGACGTAATGCGCTGCAAGGCTCTCTCTGTGTGTGCAACGAGGGCAGCGTCATCAGCAAAGAGCAGCTCACGAATCAGTTGGTCTAGGGTTTTCGTGTGGGCCTGCAGTCGTCTGAGGTTGAACAGGCTGCCATCGAGACGATACCTGATGTACACTGCGTCGTCATCGTCGAGGTCCACTGTGGCCTGCTTCAACATCATGCTGAAGAAGATAGTGAAGAGGGTCGGTGCCAGCACGCAGCCTTGCTTCACGCCGTTGCGAATGGGGAATGGTTCTGAGAGGTCACTGTTTAGTCTGACCTGGCCTTGCTGGTCCTCGTGGAGCTGGACGATCATGTTGAGCAACTTTGGGGGACAGCCTAGTCGCTCCAGGATCTGCCACATACCTTGCCTGCTCACAGTGTCAAACGCTTTTGTTAGGTCGACAAACGTTATGTACAGCCCTTTGTTCTGCTCGCGGCACTTCTCCTGAAGCTGTCTCAGCACAAAGACCATGTCGGTGGTACTCCTGTTGGTTCTGAAGCCACACTGGCCCTCTGGGAAGTGGTCTTCAGCGATGGCAGGTACCAGCCGATTCAGGAGCAACCTTACGAGAATTTTCCCAGCAATGGACAGCAGGGTAATTCCACGATAATTAGAGCAGGCAGACTTCTCTCCTTTGTTCTTGTACAGGGTGATGATGACTGCATCACGGAGATCCTTTGGTAGTGTTCCTTTTTCCCAGCAGCAGAGAAAGAGGTCGTGGAGCTTGTTGTGCAGTGCTGGGCCTCCATGTTTCCATATCTCTGGCGGGATTCCGTCAATGCCTGCTGCTTTGCCACTCTTGAGCTGGTGGATGGCTGTGAGGGTCTCTTCGGCGGTGGGCGGTTCGTCCAATTCAACCTTTAGTGGAAGGTGTGGGATTTGGAGGATGACTGTTTCTTGAACAGTGCGCTCAGCGCCGAAGAGGTCCTGAAAGTATTCCGACCAGCGGTTCAAGATGGAGGTATTATCTGTGAGGAGTGCCTGTCCATCAGCGCTTCGCAGGGGACTTTGTACCAGGTGCCTAGGGCCATACACTGCTTTCAGTGCTTCGTAGAAGCCCCTGTAGTCACCGTTGTCAGCGCAGAGCTGGGTCCTCTGTGCGAGTCTGGACCACCACTCGTTCTGGAGTTCTCTAAGCTCGAGCTGGAGACTGCTACAGATGAGGCGGAAGGCAGACTTCTTCACAGGGCAGGAAGGCAGGGCTAGGTGGGCCTGGTGGGCGGCTCTTTTTTTTTGCTAGAAGTTCCTGGATCTCTACGTCGTTTTCGTCAAACCAGTCTTTGTTCCTCTTTCTAGCAAAGCTCAAGACTTCCACAGAAGATTTTACAATAGCAGTTTTCAGTTGTTCCCAGAGTGTTTCAGGGGAGGAGTCTGCTGGATCAACTGTGTCTTTGAGCATGCGCTGTAAATCGGCCTGAAGGGCAGCTTTCTTGTCGTCACGCTGAAGGCTGGCAACATCAAGCTTTTTCTTGGGGGGGGGGGGGGGGGCCCTTTCTTGGGTTTCAGCTTGAGGCGGAGCCTGAGTTTGCAGCGAACAAGGCGGTGGTCAGTGTGGCACTCTGCGCTGCGCATCACTCTGGTGAGGAGGACGTCACTGCGGTCCCTCTGACGCACTAGGACATAGTCGATAAGGTGCCAGTGCTTGGAGCGAGGATGCATCCAGGTGGTCTTTCGACTGTCCTTTTGCTGGAAAGTAGTGTTGGTGATGACAAGTTGCTGCTCTGCACAGAGCTCCAACAGTAGGCGACCATTGTCATTGCAGTTCCCAACGCCATGCTTGCCGAGGACTCCTTTCCAGGCTTCAGAGTCTTGGCCCACTCTGGCGTTGAAGTCGCCAAGGATGATGACTTTGTCGTCTGCAGGGGTGCTCTGCAGGAGGCTGCGCAGGTCAGAGTAGAACTTGTCTTTTCTGCAGGCTCTGCCAGGATGGTTGGGGAGTACACACTGAGAAGGGTGACGTATTGCTGGTGTCTCAGTGGGAGGCGCATGGACACTGATGATGCGGTCGGAGTGACCCGTTGGTAGGTTTTCCAACTTAGTCGCAATGGGGGTCTTCACCATGAAGCCCACGCCTGAGAGCCGTCTTTCTGATGCAGGCCTGCCTGACCAGTAGAGGGTGTAGCCAGCGCCAAGTTCTTGGAGGCTGCCTTCGTCCGGGAGGCGTACTTCGCTGAGCGCGGCGATGTCGATGTTTAACCTCCGCAATTCATGGGCAATGAGGGCGGAGCGACGCTCAGGGCGTCCGCTGTCTGCTGTGTCGAGCATGGTTCGGATGTTCCAGCATGCTACGTTGAGTCCGGTCGTGGTCGTCATGAGAGTGGATCCATTGTTTTTTCTTGTTTTCTGACCGCATGAGAAGATGCCCGTTGACCGCGGCTAGCCAACTGGGGTTACGAGGGGATAAGCTTTGGTTAGGCCACATTTTCTAGGCCCCTCTCCGTGTGGAGCAAGCAGTGCTGTCCCTAGAGAAGGCTGCTTGGTCGTTAAGGGTGTGCCGAGTGACGTTGTCATCCCCAGGTCAACATCAGGCAACCAATATCCTGAACCGCCTGCATGCAGGTTTGAGACTGCGGCTTCCAGTGACATCTTTCACCTGTCGTTTTGCCCCTTGCCCATCGCTACAGGACTTGGAAGGTTCAGTGTCATAGTCCGTGGGCGTTTCCTAAAGCCTGCGCGGTGGAGCTTTTTGGTGGAGTGCAGTGTGCGCAGTACTGGCCCCACCCTTTAAACCCTTGGTTCGTTTGCCATGGCCTAGCAAGCTGGGACGGTGGCATCGAGGTCCTTAGGTCGTAGGTTTTATATCAGACTGTCCTTGTCTTAGTCTCTGGCAGACTCAATGTGGGCAGATGTTCACATCTGCACGGGACATAGACGACCCCGGCCCCCACGAGTCCCCTGCTGCCTTGCAGGCCTGGCTGCTTGGCTGCGGAAAGGCTAAGGGAAGAAACCCCTGACATCAAAGCCCCCGTGTCTCCGGGAAAGGCTTTAGAGCCAGAGACTAAGACAAGGACAGCGGTACCATACTGTCTGTATTAATTGCGCGGCGGCAATGGCAGGCCGACATCAAGCCAGTTTTCGCTTCTTTAAGGTGACATGATACAGACTAGTGCGTCCCTAATGAAAAAGTCCGGACTTCTCAACAAATGCAATGGCCAGAACTCGGAAAAGGGTGCCAAGGTCGTCACCACGGAAGTGACATGTTGCGCGAGGTGAAAAGAGAAACGTTGGTCATTTTTGATGACCATCTGCTATGATGACGCCGTATTTATTACTCCCGAAACATGTATGCACATTGTTGGAATAGTTAAATGAAGCTGATACATATGAGCCATCAGGATTTAATCGCAGTGCTTGCTTCCCTTCTCTGGAGCACTGAGTGTTCCAAATACTGCTGCAAATTACTCAAAAACAAGTTTGGTGACATTTTATTCCCCCATAACAGGCTTCTTCAGTTTTAATTCTGCATTTTGACAATTTTTTTCTCAAAATCTAATCGCTGGGATTTTTTTTTTCAATGGCCGCGTATTTTGCTGAAATCTGCTTTATATTTCCATGTAAACAGGTACCCTAAAAATGACAGTGGCGACTAACCGAATTTGGGGACCCCCGAATTCTTTTTTCTTTTTTTCATTTTCTGTACAGACTTTTGACTACTCTTTCAACTTGTTGAAAATGAACAAAATCTGATCGTTAATTCCAATTGTATCATAACCTCTTAAACTGAGGTCGTGGAAACAGGTTTGGAGGAAGACAGACTATTTATAGTGAGTGTTCATCACAGTGGTTCCTATGATGACCGCCATAATTATCATTACAAACTAAGTTTCTTTGTTCAAAATAGTATGGGCCTACTTTATTTCTACATACATGACCTGTTTTGTCAGCAGCAGGCCATTGATGCTGGAATATGCTAAAGTGAACAAGGAACAACAAGATGAGGATTTCATCCCAAAGTCTATACGGTATTGTTTAAAGCTCAGATGTGTTTATGTATTAGGAACATTCAGAGTTGTTCATATTTTTAGGCTTATTATGCTGATCCATTTTCCTCTTCTTCAAGCTAACCTCTGATCAACACAACACATACAATTTCTGAAAAAAGGGGGGTCGGTGAAATCGTGGACCGATTAAGAAAGGGGGAGGGGGATGGGAACCAAGTACTGCGGACCTCTGCTGTGGAATAGACGGCCACAATCCTTGAGGGACATTGACTGCATTGGCACCTTCAGGAGACACCTCAACACCCACCTGTTTCTGGACTTTTAATTCTAGGACTACTGTGCACCAGAATTTTTCCCCCTGAGCATGCTGCTAGCATGGAGTGGATGCGCATTACAAGTGGACATCATCATCAAGCAACAAACAAGACGTTCGGTACCGTCAAAACACATATTCATTAGAGTGACTACGGTAATAAGTCAGCGCTGAGCGGGAATTTCCCTCAGAGGGGAGAGCTCTGTATACTGCACCAGCGTCTACAGATAAGGGCATTCCACAGATAGGGCGTCAACACGTGCTTTTGCTGCGTGTCGGCCAACTGAACTTCTGTTTAAGTCCATTAGGTGTGTCGACAAGGCATAATGAACACAAATGGTGCTGAAATGAGTCTTAAGATTTACGTGTAATGGTACTTTAACCCCCGTTGTGCATGCAGCCTCTGTTACTATAAACAATAGCGGTAGTTGCATGCGTGAAGAGTGGCCAATGTAACAAGTCAAATCTGTGTTGCACTGTAATGAAATGTAGGTGTAGCACGTCAAGAAGATATGGTCAGATATCAGCCGTGTCAATGATGCGATAGCAAACTGACATTGATAGAGTTGTGCCGGATAACCCATATCATACTGAGGCTAGTAAAAGCTTCAAATTTGTACACTGCCATATCAGTGCAAGCTGTACTTACAGATAAGGATACAGACCAACGACTTTAGCTCAAGGGTGATGCCAGAATAGCTTGGCGCCTAGAGGCGCCAAGCTTTTCTGGAACTACCCTTAAACTATTTTGGTCAAACTCATTTCACACACTGGTGTATTTCGAATGATAAGGGCTAAGCGGCTATTTAACTCCACGGGCACATTGCCTACAGTTTGGAGGTGTCACCTAACGACTGTGTACAAGTTGCAGGAGACGGATCGACCATGACAATTCAAGGGTAGTGCCTGAAGGCGCCAAGCTAATCCGGAACTACCCTTGAATTATCATGGTCAATCCGTCTCCTGCTGTAGGGCGTCGGGGCTGAATGGGTTAATATAAAGAAACAGTTATCTACTCTGTTGGTCGACTAAGCGCACGCACGCAGACAGACACCACACACGCACGCACGCACACACACGCACGCACGCACGCACACACGCACGCACGCACGCACGCACACACACAAATACACACATACACACAAATATACACTTAGACACCCCACATACACAACCAGATATTGCAGTTCCGAGTCATTTAGCAGCTCAGGTAGAACGTACAGAATACCCCCCCTTCCACCCCCTCATCCCCCCCCCCACCACCACCACCCCGGGCAGTTGCCGGCACCATTCTTATCTGCATCTGGTGTAAATGTGCAGCCTACCTGTAGTTGTGTGAGCCCTCCCTCAGGTACAGTGACGGGTCGACGGCAGGTGGGACACGGGAACACAACAGACTGTGCGCATACATCATCGCCAGTCACAGTCTCTTCTCCTCGTTGGCCTTTCTCAACACTTTTCTCTGTGTAATCAAACAATCTGTCTGTCACTCACTTAACCAACCAACCGACCGAATGACCGACCGATCGATCGATCAATGACTGAATTAATGAGTTAATTTATATCGATCAAACATCTAACAAAATTCCCCCCCCCTCCCCCCCCCCCCCCCCCCCCCACCCCATCAATCCGTCAGCAAGCAACCAATCAGTCAGCCAACATGCCACTAATTGGCAGTCAGTCAGTTCGGCGAATCAACTGACCAGTCAAACAGTCATCAACCAACCAACCAACCTGTCTACCTACCAAACAACCTGCCTACCAACCAACCAACCAGCTATCAACCAAGCAACCAACTCACTCACCTTCCGTGCCCCCCTCTGTTTGCGCCGTCGTCTTTCCACTTTCTCCCTGAACAATTTGTACTGGCTCTTTCTCGCCCCCTCCCTCACCAGCGACTTTCCCGCGGGTCTGGACGGTTGCTGACTCTGCCAGTTGGGTGAGACAAGGCAGGCAGAACGTGTGGAAACACGGCAACAGTTTGGGGTTACGTCCCGTGTAGGGCTCCATGCACAAGCCACACGTATGACGAAAATCGTCATTTTTATTGCCAATGTCTCTCTCTCTCGCGCCACCCGTCGCCATTTTGTCGGTGTCTTATTTAGTCACACGCTGGTTATCTCCGCCGATTACAATTCGCGGCTCTCGAATCGATGGAGACGACCAGTGTGAGTCGAGTCACATGCTATCAAGTCCCGAGCACCCGTCAGAAAAAGAAAAAAAAAAACCCTGCTGTTAAATTCGGCTCACGAAGGCCTTGACCGGACTGGCGACGTTGATGCCTATTGATAGATGCCTATTAACCCCTTAACAGCCGGGGGGGGGGGGAAGCGAACGTTACTCATCTGCAAGAGACATAAATCCTCATGAGCCCCGTGATAGCTGGGCCCGTGAGGATTTATGTTTCTTGTCAGTCCTGTGTTCTTCGTCCCCATTAAAAAAAAAAAATCATTTCATTCGTGTTCTTCACGTAAATGTCGGTCAGCATGCAGTGGTTTCAGACGCGAAATCTGTGATCACTGGCAGCGAAGAGGTTAAGAGATGTCACGTGACGTCAATGTTTGTACGGTGTTCTACTTGCGTATCTTGACCAAAAAGGTGGTTGTGAAGCGCGTCAAACGCAAGGAAATTCCCAAATAAGGAAGATAACGCCGAAAAGAGACAAGTCCAACACAACTTGTATTGTACTTGTCCTTTAAAAGCCCGTCTCTTTCTTTGTTGGGAATTTCTGTACTTTGGAATGTGTGAAAATGCGGGAAATACACTTTTTGTACCCATGCACCTTCTGACATATATACCGTACTTTCTTTGTTGGGTAATTTTTCGTATCTCCGCCACCTTGTCGCATCATCAGGTACGCGGATCATTCATGTGATTTAGCTGCTTTGGAGATGGCGCTCTGTTGGTTTCAATTCGTTAAGTGTGTGCTGACCTGGTTTGAATCTTATCCAACGGATTCGCCAACCAACCAACCAACCAACCAACCAACCAACCAACCAACCAACCAACCAACCAACCAACCAACCAACCAACCAACCAACCAACCAACCAACCAACCAACCAACCAACCAACCAATAAGCCAACCAGCCAGCTAACCAACTAAACAGTCAGCCTCCCAGCCATCCACTTACCAAATTACACAACCAACCAGCCAGTCAGCCAACCAACTATCCATCCATCCATCCAACCAACCAGCCAGCCAGCCAGACAAAAAACCAACCGACCAATCAACTGACCAACCGAAAACGATTACTTCTTGAAGAAAGCTGGACACTTAAAATTGTATGAATTGAAGACGCTTCAACTGACACAAACACTTTATTTTCAAAATTTGATAAGGATATGATTGGTTTATTTATTGACAAAATTTATAAACACACTTCGACAGTTTTTATTTATTATTATTATTTTTTAAAAGAAAAATCCTTTGTGCATTTCCTATTTAAGGAATTCTTTGATCACGCTGTGAAAATGTGAAACTTGACGTGCAAAAGATCATTTCGTGTTAGGACGCCATTCAAAGGACTTGTCTGTCAGAACTTTTGCTTTGTCATGTTTTGATAAAGTTTTTGACTGATGCATGCCTATTTGTTGTAAGGATGGATACAAGCTTCGACTAATCGCGAAAATGCATTAGTCAAACGTGAATATATTTTAGGAAAAGAAATACTTTAAAGGTTTGAATGTATACATTTATCGTGAAGTGAGCTTAGATTTGAGTAATATGCATGCTGATCTGTGAGTGTGAACCTTATGGCCGAGGGCTGCAAGGTCCGAAATTACAGAACAGCACAGGCATCTGTGGGTGCCAAAAAAAGAAGAAGGCTCCATCCGCGTACATACTCGAGTCTCTTGGAACAAACAACACATATTACAAAGTCAACCACAGCGAGAAGACAGTCACTCCAGTGAGCAAAAGTCCTCCGGCCGACGAAGGCCGCAGTGGGCCTGCGCACGGCAGTGCGCGGGCCCGCTGCGGCCGTCGTCGGCCCGAAAATCTCTTGCTACTGGGGACTGGCATGGAATGGCATGTTTACAGTACCGATGCCTGCGTTTCACACCAAAAATTTGCATACAGTGATTATAAGTGATAGCTCAGTCATAACCCGATCACAGGGAAGACAATTTGAAACCCGAGAAGGTGGAGTGGACTCCCTGTATCATCGTGCCATGGTCCATCTCCGCGTGAACTGTGTCGCCCTGGTCGAGGTGAACTACGGCCATGTTGGAGTCCCCGTTGTATTGGGTGCAACAAGCATACGCAAAAGCTAGTTCGGTCATCCCTTTCCAGATGCCCACCTGCACCACGTCCCCGCCGGCATGTCGCGTCACCTGCAACATCAGTCACAAAATATAGGGGTGGTAGGGTAGGTGGGGGTGGGGGGTGGGATGGGGGTGGGGTAGGGGGTTGAGTGGGATCGGCCAGAGTTACCCCTATACCCCCTCCTCTCCCCCTCTACCATATTTTAGTATTTAAAAAAAAATGAAACAAATTTTTCTTTTTCTTTTTGATGTTTGATTTTTTTTCGAGGCTGGACGACTCTCTCTCTCTCTCTCTCTCTCTCTCTCTCTCTCTCTCTCTCTCTCTCTCTCTCTCTCTCTCTCTCTCTCTCTCTCTCTCTCTCTCTCTCTCTCTCTCTCTCTCTCTCTCTCTCTCTCTCTCTCTCTCACACACACACACACACAAAGGCTGGACTGTCCCTCTCCCATTTCGGTTGTTGTTTCATGTTTTCAGTTATAGGTTAAAGAGTAACATGTCAGACACGCTGGCCTCCGCCCCCTCCTTCTCCTCCTCCTCCTGAACAAAAATCTTCCTTCGCTACTGGGGCCAGTTGCATGAATGACTTTACCCTGTGACAGCCAGTGAGCAAGGTGCTCCGCTATAGTGGCTGGCGCCGAACGAGCGGAACACTTTGCTCAGTGGCCGGCCTGACCCGGGACTAAGCTCACTCATGCAAGTGACACCTAGTTCCGGTCAGTAATTTCGGGCCTCATATACATATATATATATATATATATATATATATATATATATATATATATATATATATATATATATATATATATATATATATTATATATATATATATATATATATATATATATATATATATATATATATATATATATTATATATATATATATATATATATATATATATATATATATATATATATATATATATATATATATATATATATATACATATAGTTAGTATGTTAGTTTTGCCGGTGAACTTTTTTGTGTATGTATCGGAACCAGGACAACCTTTAGCGTGTCTCTACGTCACATCAACCCGAACTCACTTTCGAGTTCGCCAAATCGGCATTCTCCAGATTGACGCGGGGTCTTTGGCGCGGCTAGTTCTGCATGAGAGGAGTAACCATACTGGTTGTCGTCCTGGATTCGCTGCCGCTGCAACGAATTCAGGACGACAACCAGTGTTGTGGAATGACATGCCAAAATGACCTTCACGTCGAATAGACTGACAGGTCATTTTAGCGCTGCAGGTTTGGATCGAGAGAGGTAACCAGTATGCGGTCCGCACCTGGCAAGCAAAGACCATCTCGGTAGTCTGTCTTACTCACGTGCACAAAGAAGGCGTATGTTCCGGCAGAAGGGGCAGTGAAGCGGCCTGTGGCGCGGTCATACCCTGAGCCAGCATTGAAAATCACATTGTCAAACGGCACAGGCTGGTGGGGGGTCAGGTGTTGAACGTCAGTGTCAGAGTGCGTCACGCTGAAGGCCACAGCTGCACAAAACCCAGATCACAACGGTGACTGCCAAGCGGGTACAATACAAAGAAATAACCCAACAAACAAACAAACAAACAAACAAACAAACAAACAAACAAACAAACAAACAAACAAACAAACATTAGAAAAATTACCTTTGAGGAATGCATCACAGGTCCCCAGACAGACTGACCATGATTGTTCAAGTATGGTGTCAGAATAGCTTGGCGCCTACAGGCGCCAAGCTATTCTGGCACCACCCTTGAACTATCATGGTCGATTTACCTGTATCATGGGTTTTCACTTGTACCCACATAGTTATGTCTTAGTTATATTTAAGTCTTGTAGAAACAACAGAGAACATGGGAACTAAAGGTAAATTTCTGTTTTATTTATTTAAATACAGACAATAAAGTTTTCTTGATTTTTTATTCACATCCTGTCGTAGCATGTCAGGGGTTTATGGGTTAATACGACGGTGTGTTGGTGGTTTCTTTGTGTGGAATTATTATTATTATTTTTTAACATGATGCTACTGAGGTCGAATGGACGACCGGCGTGGGAGGATCTCTGAGGAGGCTAAGGAAGCTTCATACAAACAAACAAACAAACAAACAAACAAACAAACAAACAAACAAACAAACAAACAAACAAACAAACAAACAAACAACAAACAAACAAACAAACGCTTTGGAAAAACAAGCACAAAACAGCTTATGCGCGCATTCACGAACAGCGCGCACGCACATACACGCACTCACGCAGATTTGCAGGCACGCACACGCACACACATGTATACATACACACTTGACAATATCCATCTCGGAGACAAACACACTTTGGAATAACAACGACAATAAAGTGTACCAGGTATAGTGGTTCTGTCTACGATATTCTAAAGCATTTCTTCTTTGTACTATTAATTTCATAAGTCTGGGACACATTTGCAGTATAGTGGCGCTTTTTGCCTAGACTATAAGTAAAACTCCTGTGTGTGCTTTACCACGGTTTTTTTGGGGTCTGGATTTCGTGCGCCACACACACACACACACACACACACACACACACACACACACACACACACACACACACACACACACACACACACACACACACACACACACACTCACACACACACACACACACACACACACACACACGCACGCACGCACGCACACACACACACACACACACACACACGCGCGCGCACGCGCACACACACACACACACACACACACACACACAGAGGGCTGAATGGATTAAACCCTTCGTGCATGCAGCCGTCGATCCAGTAAACAGTACCGGCGGCTGCACGGACAAGGATCTTAACCCCTTCACTACCGAGATTAAGTGCCCCCCCCCTCCCCCGCCCCAGTAGCAAAACGGCTTCGGGCCCACGACGACTGACCGCAGTGGCCCGCGCACAGCCGTACGCGGGCCCACTGTGGCCGTCGTAGGCCCAGGACCTTTGCTTACTGTGACCATCCAACCGCAAAAGAAATGATCCCCAGGAGCCCACACTACATTCTGAGGCTCAGAAGGATCTATGTCTCTTGCTGACGCCAGTTTGTATCCATTTTTTGGGGACGGCTGTGGAGTTTGTTCGTTTAAAGGGTTAAACGTTACCTCCACGACTCTTGAGCTGCTCGATCTGAGCTGCCTGTGCCTCAATTTTAGCGGTGAGCTGGTTAACCGTCTCGGTTAGCCCGTTCACCACGGCTTGCAAAGGGTCTTCTTGCCTCCTTTCTCGTCCTGAAGCCGAGGCTACAGTCACGTGACTGATGACAGCCAATAGCAGCAGCCAACAGAAAGGACGTGTGGAAGGTGTGACACCCATGACTGTTAAGGAGACGTTTACTGTAAGCAGAATGAAAAAATGGAAATTAAAAAAAAAAATATTATTGCAACACGGTACTGAGTGTCTGTTAAACTTTAATGGGACCTGCTTCAGGCAAGAAGAGGTTAATAGTTCGCAATATATATCATTTATAACATTTTTGTATGTCTTGCAATAATACGACTTTTCTGTGCTCCCCCTTTTTACGTAGGAGAGTTCCCCCGTTGCGCTAAGGAGGCGGTGCATAACTCTGTTAGGCGGTGTGCCTATTTAACCCATTAACTGTCAAGGCAAAGCGAACACTACGCGGCTGCAAGAGACATAAATCCTCATGAGCCCCCGCAGTCGCGGGGGCTCATGAGAGAATGAGAATATGAGAGCCCCAGCCCACCCCTCCCCCAAACAATATATTTACTCTAATTAACACGGTAATTAAGCAAGCCCACGTCAACAAAGACACCCAATACCTTTATTACCTAGCCATTTTAGTTCCACTCCAGAAATCATTCAAGCTACGTTTGGGGGAGGGGTAGGCTGGGGCTCTCATATTCTCATTCTCAGAATAATTAATTCTAGAATGAGAATATAAGATTTGAAAACCAATCAAATCGATAAATGCCACATCGATCAACTAATTATTGTAATCAACTAGCCATTTAGACAAACCCAACGCCACCCAATACACCCAATACCTTTATTACCTATCCATTTTAGTTCCACTCCAGAAATCATTCAAGCTACGTTTTTTGATCAGCTACCAACCTGCGATTATTAAGCCAGATCCCCCACCTAACCTAAATTATTAATGCTGCCATTGACTTCTTTAAACAAAATTATTATATTACGTTTTAAAATGAACCAAGACGAATTACTTCTTCTAAGCGATATCTGTGCTGTAGAGAACAAAGACTTAGACCAAAAAAAACAGCGGCTTCTATCTGTAGTTGTGTCCGGCAAATCA
>BTPG01000002.1:213424288-213560341 GCA_036245525.1 Semisulcospira habei | reverse complement strand
AATCCTCATGAGCCCCCGCAGTCGCGGGGGCTCATGAGGATTTATGTCTCTTGCTAGTCCTGTGCTCTTTATGCCTAATTTTGGTCCCATTTCATGTGTTGTTCTCGCAAAAGTCTGTCCGTGTGCACTGTGTGGTTTCAGACTCGAAATCCGTGAACACTGGCAGCGAAGGGGTTAAACAGATTGAGAAAGGAGAGGTAGAAGAGTTTTAGATGAGGCAAGGCAACATCGAAAACCCGTGGTCGCATCGGCACAACGGTGAGGTTTCGTTTGCAACGAAGGACTCCCAACAACAGACGGAGAGCGGCGGAACTGACACCATAAGCACAGACAACACTCCAAACATCTCCAAGAGGCACAGACCCTCATGCGCCAGGAGTGTGTTGTCTATGCTTATGGTAGTAGCCGGTTACCCGCCGTGATTTCGCTCTCGTTCGTTGTTGTTAGTCGGCGTTCGTTGTTGTTAGTCGGCGTTCGTTGTTGTTAGTCGGCGTTCGTTGTTGTTAGTCGGCGTTCGTTGTTGTTAGTCGGCGTTCGTTGTTGTTAGTCGGCGTTCGTTGCAAACCGTCGAAACCTCACTAGCCTAGCAGTCCAAGCACGCCTTGGAGCAGATCTCTTTAAATGTTTAGCTGTAATATCTTTTCCGAAGGTGATTTCGAAGTCGGGGCGCCGAAACGAAACGAACAAAGGTCGACTTTCGGGGTCAGCGTATTAACCCCTTCTCTGCCGAGGAAAAATGTGAACACGATCCAACTGCAAGAGACACAGATCCTCATGAGGATCTATGCCTCTTTTTGAGACCAATTTGTATCCAAAATTCTTGGACGGTGTTGGTTTTTGGTATTTGAATGAACCAAGATTTCAGAAACAAAAATCTACGTACAGCGGCTGTAAAAGGGTTAATGTGAGAAGTGGCAGACTTAGAAGTGACAGACTGCGAGTACCCGAAAGTAGTACATCACGTTATGCCAACTCTTTTGTCCCTCAGGCTGTTACCCTTTTCTCCCCACCCGGGTCTGCCCTGGGGGACTTGGGTGGGGTTAGGTACTTTTTAGTTCCCAGGGTCACCCTGGTCAGCTCCACAGGGTGGGTTTCCTTTCTATTCTGGGGCATGTGTTTCTGTTGTCTACCCTTGGTCCATTCACCTGTATTTGTCTTTTTAAAACTCTCCCTATTGTCTGCGCTGCCTGTAGCTCTTGATATTGGATGTGTGTTGCTAAATGGTCACAGCTTTATTTAGGCCCCATGATGTAGGTTTATTTAAACGTATTTGACCGGCTGGCGACATACATTCAATTTTCTGTTTAGTTTTTTTTTTTTTTTTTTTTTCACAAGCATGCAGGCACGTCCTGAGAAAGCCTTGTTGCTGTCGGGACGTTAAGCAATGTACAATCAATCATGTTACCCTTTTCAANCAGTAATATCAGTAGACAGTTTCTGTCAACATTCTGTAGTTTTTTAGTCCTAGGCCATTCAGTAGTTCATTGCAACATTGCTGACTCCAGAAGCACATTAGGCATAAACCATAATTTATTGTTTCTGATGCCAGGAGTTTTAAAAAGTTACCAGTACGTCTGTTACAGTTCATTTCTTTAAATGAGAGTTTTAGTTTATTTAATTAATTGAATGCGTGAATGATGATGCCATGTGTTGCATGGGCAGACAGTGAATTACCCATGAGGGATTTATAACGTATTATTGTATTGTATTGTATTGTATTGTATTGTATTATCCGATCTATATAAGTAAGACGTCGATTGGACGGAATCAGACACGTTTACATCAAACATAAGTATCTTTCATCATATTATACATATTTATGACATACAAAAGAAAGATTTTAGAATCAAATGTGACATAAACATGGAGACGTACCTTCAGTTTCATGCACCAGACAAGAACAAGGTGAGTATACAACTTGCGTGCGTGTTTAAAAGTTGTCCGATATCTTCTTTTTATCAGTTAACTCCTTCCCTGCCACTGTACGTACACTGTACACACATTTTCGTTTCTGAAATCTCGGTGCATTCAACGACCAAAACCAACACCATCCAAGAAACATGGATACAAACTGGTCTCAGCAAGAGGCATAGATCCTCATGAGCCCCCGCGGACGCGGGGGCTCATGAGGATCTATGCCTCTTGCAGTTGGATAGTGTTCACTTTTTTTCCTCGTCAGTGAAGGGGTTAAGAACCGCTATGCTTTGACCTGAAAAAAAAAAACAACAGAACACCCGGTGGCCAATAGGATAACTGAGCATGTAAAACGTGCACGGGGTTAGTCCACGCGCGCACGTCCCATATGACGATATGTACAACCCGAAAGGAAGAACTCACCATAAAAGGAAGGGGCACGCGAAGAGAGCGTGGCAAGGGGGGTGGGGGAGGGGGTGGAAGTGGGGTGGGGTGGGGTGAGGGGCGGAGAGATGCTAAGTGAGAGATCCGTCCCGGCGTACCAAACACATCACTCTTGGCCTTCGACGTGTTTTTTTTTTTGTTTTGTTTATCAGTTATTAGTCGTGTTCCCACGGTCGACAGGGTCGACGCCTTACTCTTATGCGTGATAATCGCTCGCGTACAAGTTGAGTCGCCGATGTCTCTGATCAGTGAATTCAAAATAGTTCTTTATCGTGTTCGGCCGCGACCTTGCCCTACGTTCAACAAACCAAGGGGAATCACTCAGCGCTGGACAGACGAACAGTTAGATCCCCTGCCCCCGCCTATCAGGCACCCATTCGCCAGCCCACAGAGAAATACGCAGGTATAGAACAAGACGATCATATACATCCCATAACTGTTCGTCTGTCCAAAGGGATGTAGATGATCGTCTTGTTCTATACCTGCGTATTTCTCTGTGGGCTGGCGAATGGGTGCCTGATAGGCGGGGGCAGGGGATCTAACTGTTCGTCTGTCCAGCGCTGAGTGATTCCCCTTGGTTTGTTGTACAATTCTGCCAGCGCTAGCCTCACCTATCTGGTTTGTGAGTACTTGCCCTACGTTGCCCTACGTTCCGGGCTTTTTGCGACCATGTGGTCCTATCCGCAGTAGCAAAACGTCTTCGGGCCCACGACGGCCGCAGTGGGCCCGAGCACTGCCGTACGCGGGTTCACTGCGACTGTCGTGGGCCCGAAAACCTTCGCGCAGTGGGTTTTGAGTGTAGGTCCATTGAGAACGTCGGAGACAATAGGAAACTAAACGTCACTGAGCATTGTGAACCAACTGGTCACCAAGGCGACCGCTTGCATCACTGCCTTGCCCACGGCATTTCGTTGGTTGTAGCTTACAAGATCTACAGCCTTTGATTTCATTTGCAACAATACATGCACGGTGTTATATACAATTCACTCTTTTCCACTCTCTACATACACTGTATACAGATTATATCAAACTGGATGCTATCACTGATTATTTAAATCTGTCTCATCGAAAAGATGTCTGAAATTCCACTTTGATGGAGTTGGACTGTACCCGCAATTAGGCACATTTCAAGACATATTGTTGGTATGAAACTGTGCAAACGAAAATGGCTATAAAAAAGGTTACGGTGACCTAATTAGTTAATTTGTACCAATTTACACTTGCTGTCTGGTACTAATTACATCGGTAGTAAGGTTTCGTATGTAGGAATAAAATAAACATTAGTTTATGTAACTTGCTTATGGTTTTATCAATTAAAAAAAATCAGTAATATTCCAGTACCCAGAAAATTATTAAAATATTGCAGTGACCTACTTTCCGAACCGACCACATCTACTTTCGGTTGAGTGACACCGTGGTTCCCATGCTCAAATGAATCCCTGATGTTGAAAGTGCAATATACAACACAGAGTTTGTTTCTAACAAGATGTGCAGGACAGCTTCAAATATCCATCCAAGAACCCCCCCCCCCCCCACCCCCCTATTGGTTTAGCATCTACTGTATGACCCATAACGGCGAAAATGCTGTGTGTTTCACGTGATTCTAGAAATGTCGCATTTCTTTTGCACGTCAGTATATGACATATAAATAATATTCTCAGAGGCAGGGTCACTGCAGAACATTATCGTGAACAGAGAAATAATAAGTTTAGTTTGAAACCCCTTTAGCAGACGCTCAGCAGCCATTAATGACTTTGCAGTGTCAAACAAAGTTACACATCTTTGAGTGGTCATGCACGTTTTTGAATGGGAAAACTATGGAATCCTATTCGCTTCTCTGTTAGCGAAAGCATATACTAGTTTGCTGCTTCCTTTGAACGATAGCCATACAGTTCTTACTTTTTGTCAGCTAAGAAAAGAGGGGCACGGCCCGTCTCATTATTTGTCAGGTCATGGATGGCTTACGTAGGCTAAAGTGTTTTGTTTTCCTCCCTACGTCACACGACCAGTCACTTTAGCGCAAACCGTACCATGTGGACGTTTGGTAGCCTGACGCATCTTGGATGCCAGTTTTGTTCTTTAAAAGATCGCCAAACGTTCTAAAGAACAAAGTTGCTTAGTGTTGTTCGAAACAACAAGCACACTCAGGACTGGAGACAGCAACGTCATGACATATTTTAAATTACGTCATAGGTCTATTATGTATAAAGGTATATTCCTTTGACGTCAGTCATGTCTGGCGTGATCCATTTGGCAAGATGTCTTCTTGATTTCTTTTACGAAAATAGTGGAGAAATGAAAACAAATACGTTATTGGTCGGAGGGGTTTGCTGCACGGACCCTTGTAGGCCTTCGGGAGGTCAAAGGAACCATTGTACCCCTCAGGCCTTCGGGGTACAACGTTTCCTTTGACCTCCAGAAGGCCTACAAGGGTCCGTGTAGCATACCCCTCCGACCAATAACTTATAATATCGTATATAACCACGACCATATATAACCATGAGGCAATAAAAACGCGAATTTTTCACCGCACCGTTTTTTTCTACAGTATTGAAAATACGGTAGACTTTGAAATGGGGCTGGTCGGAGCGCATTCCGGAGCATGCACATGACGTTTTTGGCGTGCAGGGCAGAAATTCTGGCAAAGAAGTAACAAGATAAAAAGAACGTCAAGTCTAGCTGGCGACAAAGCACGTTTGTGTGTGTGTGTGTGTGTGTGTGTGTGTGTGTGTGTGTGTGTGTGTGTGTGTGTGAATGTGTGTGTGTGTGTGTGTGTGTGTGTGTGTGTGTGTGTGTGTGTGTGTGACAGCGACTAGAGCCCGCGTTTGAGGGCGGACAAGATTGAAATTTTCAGATATTGTCCCTAAAAGAATTATCTCGCTCATTGTCGAGAAAATGACAGTTTCACAAAAACCGGTTGATCCACACTGGAGTGGATGAGAGGATGGGTTAGAGTAGAAGGAGATGGATTCCTGTCGCTACATAAGCCCACAGAGCTTACTAATGGCGGGAAGCGCCGTGTGTCCGTCTTTATTTGTGTGCGCCGACGTGTGTGTTGATCAGAGGTTGGCTTAGAGTGGAGGGAAATGGATCAGCGTAATAAGCCTAAAAATATGATCAATTCTAAACTTAAATATTCTAAAAGATAAACGCATCTGAGTTCCAAACAATAAGGTAGACTTTGGAACGAAATCCTCATCTTGTTCTTTGTAAATATGCTTTGTTTCTGGTTATTTTGACGTCATTTGTGAGAGAATGTTATGAGGGGTGTGTTATATCTCGTGTCAATAGAATGTTCAGTATTAAAAATCTCACATCGATGACTTCTGACGTTTCTACTTATAATGTGACCCTACCATCACGGGATATTTAAAGTGAAAATGGGGAGCATCTGCAGAGGACACAGCTGAAAACCATCCAGCGTGCAAGGTCACTATGGTCCGTGTGAATGAAACTCCGGCGAGTTTGGTCTTGACCTACTTTTCCTTTATCAAAGTCACCTAAATAATCAACATGACCTACAGATATGAAAATCAAACAGTTGTTTAATTTTAGGGTAGCGACCATATTTACCTACCATAATTATGATCAAATGGATATGAGCGTGTTCTTTATCTCTGTGTCAATTACTGGAGCACCCAAAAAATGGTTTGAAAATAATTGAATAAAATAAGATTTATTAAAAAAATGATTTGCACCAGAAGTTGTGGTTTTCTAGCGATTTTTTTGTGGGTCAAATTTCTTTTGAGGCAGTTAATAACATCACTTCGTAGGAAATTTGCTTCTCAGAGTGTGTCCAGTTTAGCTTATTTTCACCACTTATGAAACCCTGTGTCCTCCAAGTTAGCCAAGGGCAATGACTCTTCCATTTTTGTGTGTGAAGATAGCTGATAGTACCCTCAACATCTGAAGTAAGCAGCAAATTTTTTTTTTCTTGTTTTGTTGTAAGGAAGGCTCTTTGTTTCATCGATGTGAGATGTTTAATACTGAACATTCTATTGACACGAGATATAACACACCCCTCATAACATTTTCTCACAAATGACGTCAAAATAACCAGACATTTACCGACACTTGACGCGTTTTCTTTGCCTCTGAGTATATTAAACTGTAGAGGCGTAGCACACCATCTGTCGATGAAGTGACTCGGACATTTCACGGGTCACAAACATCTTATTTTGGCTTTCACGTTTCACGGCGAACTCTTTTTTTAAAAAACGGATCACGAGGATGAACAAAATTGCAGTCATGACTGAAAAAAACCAAAAAAACAACCCCCCCCCCCCACACACACAAAACAACAACTCGCTAATCACGCATCACAAAATTTGGCCATACGTCCCTCCCCCCCACCCCTCCCCTCATGCATATGTATTGCCAGCGCCGGTAGAGCTCACATTCACTTACTCGTCATACAGGAACCATGTATAGTGCTGGTCCGTCTCAGTATTTCACATGCCCACATGCGAGATGCTTAAAAACAAACCAGGTCTCTGGACTAATGATCCCAGTTAGATGCCTGATGAGCAAAAGGTCCTCGGTCCGACATCAGTCTTAGTTGGTCCGCGGGCAGTCGCACGCGGGCCAGCTAAGGCTGACGTCGACCCGGTGGACCTTTTGCTTGCCAAGTGTTGTGGTTTTTTTTAAAATTTCTTTACAATTACTGACATGTGAATAATTCAACACTACAGGAACACGATCGCGAATTATTAACTCATTGTGCCCGGGGTACAAAATACTCACATTTTGGAGTTAGTTATCCTCTGAGGAAGCATTACAATTTAGGAGACAGATTGACCATGATGGTTCAAGGCAGAATAGCTTGGCGCCTATAGGCGACCACCTATTCTGCTGTTCTGCCACCACCTTTGAACTATCATGGGCGAGCCATATCTTGCTGTGGTGTGTCGCGGGCAGAATGAGTCTGACCTCGTGGCTCCCTGATCCTGTGTCTGACCTGTATGTTTGTCACGAGGGCAAAAGGCCTGAGTAAGTGGACATTTATGGCCTACATAGAGTTTATTTTGTGGCAGGTATCAAGACCTACCTGACTAACATGAGTTCCGCAAGCGCACCGGGTAAAAAAAAAAAAAACCAAAAAAACAATGTGAAGATGAAAATGACATGTACGTGCTGCTAAGTTGCCTTGTCAGAATATTACCATCGTACGCGCATTTATTTGTTTATCAGTTGATCAGGCATTGTTGAACTCAGCCGGCCTTGGGAACTACTGCGCTAAACTTCCTCAGGCTGTCGTCAGTCGTGGTCGGCCCGCGCCGCACAAATGTACGCGGGCCAGTCCTTAGTTTCGTGAGTGAGCTTAGTCCTGCGCAAGCCACTGAACACGGTGCTCCGCTATAGCGGAGCACCTTGCTTAGTGGCTGGCGCAGTCGGACCCAAAATCATTCATGCTATAGCGGTGCACCCTGCATAGTGACTAGCGCAGGAGTAAGCTCACTCATGCAGCTGTGCTCGGGCCAGCAGTGGCCGATGTGAGCCCGCGGATCTGCTGCGCACATAATTTTGTGATTATAAGTTGCATGTATCAGTTTTGGGTGCAGGTTGAGTCCGAAATAGCTCAGGCGGTTAAGCGTCGGAGCAGGAGAGCGAAGGGAATCGCCGGGTCATGGGTTCGAATCCCGGCCCGTCCCGGCCCCGGTAGCTGGACTCGCAATCCAGGGGTAAAAGACGGGCTTGTTCAATAGCATGTCCGTCGAAAGGTCCTGGTAAATCCGAAAGTGGCACAGTTGGAGCGCGCCTGAGTTGATCAGTGTTCAGGTCGGACTGCATAGGCAATAGATTTCCCTGTCCCCCATAAACCCGCCCGTCAGGGCCGTCCATTATCACTTCGGTGCCGTGGACGTTAAACCCGAAACTAATCAATCATATCATGGGTGCAGGAGTTCGCGTTACGTTCTCAGCGTAGGCGTATGAGTTCTCAAATGTCTTTGTTGATGATTCAGGTAAAAACAGTTAACTCATTCTACCCTACACAGCAAGATATGGATCGACCATGATAGTTCAAGGGTGATGCCAGAATAGCTTGGCGCCTATGGGCGCCAAGCTATTCTGGCATCACCCTTGAACTATCATGGTTGATCTGTGTTCTGCACTGCAAATCAGTCTTCTGAGGACAACGGCAACACTTGGGGATTTCGGTGTTGGGGTAGAATGAGTTAAAGGAACGCTGATATAAATAGGTACAGCAAGAGGCAAAGAACCTCATGTGCCCCAGCAGTGGATGAACCCGTTCAAATGCGGGGGCTCATGAGGATCTATGCCTCTTGCAGTTGGGTGGTGATATTGCAAACTAATAACCGGCCTTTACTGCCTGGGGCAAGTCGCTTTATCAGTTTATGGTCGAAATTCTCTAAGTTGTGGTCTCTTCTCTGAACACTAAATCCTCTTCCAGGATTTTTAGACAGATCAACATTGAATGACACTTCAAGGGTAGTACCAGAAGAACCCGGCGCATCTCTCTCATAACTCTTCACACACACACACACACACACACACACACACACACACACACACACACACACACACACACACACACACACACACACACACACACACACACACACACACGCACGCACGCACGCACGCACGCACGCACACACACACTTATATACATACAGACACACACACACACACCTATATACATACAGACGCATGCACATACGCTCACATATAGACACGCACGGGTAGCACACACACACACTTATAGCCGCAGTGCTTGAATGCTGATCAGGCATCATTGCCCAGTAAGCAAAGGTCCTAGGGCCCACTGAGGCCGTCGTGGGCCCGAAGGCGTTTTGCCATACCGGGACGGAACCCTTTATTTTTCCCCCAAATCGTAGATCAGCAGTCTATTACTCGTATTGTCAGATCTAGTCCGTCGTTGTGCCAAAGTGTGAAAGAATAGAAGGCGCCTCCTGTCGATCGTAAACGCCGTAGGGCTCTTTGCATCTGGCAGGGTGGGGACTTTTCAGCTTCTGCCTTTCAGCTAGATTAACTGCCCTTTGCTTGCAACCCACAAGGCGCTTGTAAAGTCCCCCCCCCCCCCCCCCCCCCCCCCGCACCCGCCAACCACACACACACACACACACCTCGCTTTCTCAGTTCACCGAGTTACTTTTTTCCATATATATGCAAGAGGCATAGATTTTCATGAGCCCCCTAACCAACCAACCAACCAACCAACCAATCAACCAACCATCGATAATTTCTTTAAGAAAGGTGATTACATTTGCATGATGTGAAAGGTTTAACTGACAAAATGATTTTATTGTTGAAATTGTATAAAGAATATACGTGATAACAATTTGTAATCGATTTATTTATTGTCAAAATTTGTAAACGCACGTCGACAGTGATTTATTTTAAAGAAAGAAGATTTGAACGTTGTGAAAGAAGTACTTTTCGCGAATTTTTTATTTTTAACCCATTTAGCCACGGCGCATTACAGCAGGAGATGGATCAACGATGACAATTCAAGGATAGTGCCAGATTAGCTTGGCGCCTGATGGTGCCAAGCTAGTCTGGAACTACCCTTGAGTTTTAATAGTCGATCTATCTCCTGCAAGTACATAGTCTTTCTGTGCCGACGCCTCCAAAATTTTGGAAATGCGGTTTAAATGGGTTAAGAGAGTCTTTGCTCATGCTATGAAACAGTGAAACTTGACATGACGTGCAAATCTCAGATAAGGCCACCGTATTAGAACACCTTTCACAGGATTTAGCTGTCAGAACTCTGGCTTTTGTCAAGTCTTCATTACAGTTCCTGACTGACGCATGCCAGTATTGTATGCATGGATAAAAGCTGACGGCTGTTTCGTCTGCTAGAGAAAAGTGCTGACAGCGAAAATGCTTGAACCCTTTTTTGCTCCTGATACAGTACAGCTTGAAATGTTTGACTATCCTAGATCAAGGGTGGTGCCAGAATAGCTTGGCGCCTGAGGCGCCAAGCTATTCTGGCACCACACTTAAACTGAAATGGTTGGTCTATCTCCTAATCTGTAACGTAGCCTTCATATGACGATAAGCAGATTGAAAAAAAAAAACTCAGCCGCAGAATGTAATGGGTTAAATGCGATGAACACGAGCGTATTTTAGGAAACAAAAACACTGTAAGGGTTTGCATGTATTTATCTTGTAAGCAGAAGCGGGATTAGATTGGAGTAATCAGTAAACACTCGCAGAAGAAGGCTGAACATTTTATGCTGATTTGTGATTTTGAACATATGGCCGATGGTAGTAAGGCCCAAAATTACAGACCAGCACGTGCATCTGTGGGTGACAGAAAATAAGACTCCAACCGCGCACTTGTTCTGAATTTTATGACATTAATAAGGAACATTACAAAGTCAACCACAGCGAGAATACAGTCGCCCCAGTGAACTAAGGACATCGAGCCGACGTCGGCCGCAGTTGACTCGCGCACGGCAGTGCGCAGGCCTATTGCGGCCGTCGTCGGCCCGAAGATCTGTCGCTACTGGCCACTGGGATGGAATGGCATGTTTACAGTGCCGATGCCTGCGTTTTACAGAAAACTGCAATGCTCATATCATAAATCATCATAATTATCCCAGTCATAACCCCATCACAGAGGGAGACACTTTGAAGCCCGTGAAGGTGGAGTGGATCCCTTGTATCATCGTGCCATGGTCCATCTCCGCGTGAACTGTGTCGCCCTCGTCGAGGTGAATTACGGCCATGTTGGAGTCCCCGTTGAATTGGGTGCAACAAGCGTACGCAAAAGCTAGCTCGGTCATCCCTTTCCAGATCCCCAACTGTATAGTGTCCCCGCCGGTATGTCGCGTTATCTGCAACGTCAATCATTCATGTGATCTAGCTGCTTGGTAAGACGCCTCATTTGCTACGTGTCCATACGGGGTCAGTCGATGTGTTTTAGCGTAGGAACCCGGAAAGCGCGCGTGTATGTGTTTGTGTGTGTGGTGGGGGGGGGGGGGGGGGGAGGGGTGGGCGGGGAGGGGGGGGGGGGGGTAAAGGAAACTTTGGGGTGAAGGTGGAAGCAGAGGGGGAGGGGAGGGGGGAATCTCCCCCTTCTCCCGCCCGGAGGAAAAAAAAAAAAAAAATCAAACAAACAAAAACCGAAAGTAAAAAAAAAAAAAAAAGCCAAGATGAGGATTTCATCCCAAAGTCTACCGTATTGTTTGGGGCTCACAGGCATTTTTCTTTCAGGAACATTCAGAGTTGTTCATATTTTTAAGCTTATCCTTCTAATCCATTTCCCTCCTCTCTAAGCCAATCTCTGATAAACACACATGCCCCGGCGCACACAAATAAAGACTGACACACGGCGCTTCCCGCCATTAGTACGCTCTGTGGGTTCGTGTAGCGACAGGAATTCTGAAGAATAATAGCACAAGCAGCGAAATGACGTCACTATAAGCTTGATGTCATGGCATCGCTAGTCTCACGACGCTGTGTACACTGAGAGGCATTTGATGTTTCACGTCACTCAACCGAAAGGCACGCAGCCTCTTCCAGGGCTGACTGCTTTCTTCCACACAGCCTCTGCCACGGCTGACTGTTTGATGGGAGTATATACTGGATCCAAAACTTGCAAAAATGAATTAATTATTATTCAAAAAGTTGAAGAGGTACTGACAACGCTGGATTACGAACTCATCCAATATCTATTTCAAAGCTAGCTATCCAAAATTCTAAGTGAATAGAACGAAAATTACGGACTCAAATGTAAAATGTGAGTCAAGCGACTTTCTATAAGCAGCCTTCTTAAATCAAACTGTCAGAGAAATGAAATGAAATGAAATTTTTCAAGGATAAATGATTAGGTACATTCAACGACCTTTTTGACGTAATTTTTATCGTGTTACTTCACTGACAGAGTCTGATGTGTGCCCGCCTATGTTAGTCATTTGCATGCTACGGAACGTGCTCCGACCAGCCCCATCTCAAAGTCTACCATATTTTCAATATGGTAGACAGAAAACAATATGGGATGAACCGGCCATAACACACAAAGTCCCTTCTATACGAGAGCTGTCCGAGCTGTCAATGGTCTCTACCTTTTGTCTTTGACATGATTCTGATGTTTCATTATCTCCTATTGAAAAAGTCTCGCAGATCTGGCAATGCTTCAGTGAGTTCTATAAGAGGCGCAGGACATACGCGTCATTGATTTGTCAAACGTCATTTGTCATGATGTAAGTTTTCGTTTTTACGTAATTTTATATTTTAAGGCTTCCTCACACGGAGAAACGAAACGAAACATTTCGTCGAAATGTCCGCATTTCAGACATTTCTCCAACATTTCACCGTTTCACGAAATGCGAAACGACACATTTCACGAAATAGAACATGTCTCCATTCGCGAAACATTTCGCCGAAACATTTCTACCCGTCGCCCAATCAGCGTCGTCCGCTGCCAGTCTGATGTCATTCAAGCCCAAACACTGAAGATAGCAACGGTAAAGCGATGCCGTGGAGTCAGGTCTATTATGGCTAAAATTGCGTAATGTGACGCACGATTCTGTAAGATTAAGCGGAGAAATCATTTTTGAAATGGAATCTATCAAGTATCATTACTAAAGTACCACCCAAATATGATTTTAGGTCAGTTTTCTGAACCCCACTTTCATCGGCTGCTCTGCGAATCCGCCTACAAGATGGCGGCTATCGCTTCGAGACGGCGGCATCCTCGATTCACTTGAACCAGCCCTTTTTACGCATTCAAAAGCGCTTACGTTTATTCAATATGGTCGGCAATTCACTTTAATTGTGTAAGTGAAGGCACACATGTCTTATATGTTTAGTTTTTAAGCGTCAATAGTCAGAAATATGACCCCGATATCCACCGATACAAACCAGAGCATGTGTCAGTGAAGAGTTACTTCCCCTGTACCAATCAAAATGAATTTTCACCGCGTTTCTGCGTGTGCGGAGGAGGCATTTCGATGCAATGAAAATGTTTCGTTTCTTGTGCATTTCGTTTCTCCGTGTAGGGGAGCCTTTACGTGATATGAGTTTCACTTTCGCTTTATAGGCTTGAGAAAATGGTGACAAAACTAGAACTTCACGGTACAATTTCAGTCCTCCTATAATTTGTGTGAAAGCAGGTTGACTTTACCTAGCTACATGAAGTACTAAGTACAATGACGGGTCACCTGCATGCTCTTCTGAAAGCGTGTCGATGTGTGTGTGTGTGCGTGTTAGTGCGTGCGTGCGCGCGCGCTCCAAACATCTCCAAGGGTAATAGATTCTGAAAAGAATTATTTTATTTTTTACTAAAGAAGTTGAAAGGATACAAAGCTGGCTAACGAACTCATCCAATGTCTTTCTCCAAACTAGCTATATGCAAAAGTTCAAGTAAACATGACAAAAATTACGGACTCTAATCTGGGTCAACCGACTTCCGACGCAGTTTTGCTATTATTTGTGTGAAAGCAGGTTGACTTTACCTAGCTACATGATATACTAAGTGCGTGGATGTGTGTGTGCGTGCATGCGCGCGCGCTCCAAACCATCTCCAAGAGGTATAGATCCTTATGCGCCCTCCTGGAGATGCGCGCATGTTTGTGTGTGTGTGTGTATGTGTGTGTGTGTGTGTGTGTGTGTGTGTGTGTGTGTGTGAGAGAGAGAGAGAGAGAGAGAGAGAGAGAGAGAGAGAGAGAGAGAGAGAGAGAGAGAGAGAGAGAGAGAGAGAGAATGACGTCATATTTTTAGAGTATTATGTCAGTGTCTGCATGGTGACGGAGTTGCCTCTTTTACGTCACCGCCAATGTCTGACTTTCTCTAGAAACGTTTTTTTTTAGTGTTTTAATTCTTTTCTCAAAAGAATTATTTTTTACTAAAGAAGTTGAAAGGATACAAAGCTGGCTAACGAACCGGGCTCATCCAATGTCTTTCTCCAAACTAGCAATATGCAAAAGTTCAAGTAAATATGAACAAAATTACGGACTCTAATCTGGGTCAACCGACTTCCTATGAACGGTTGTATATGTCTTCAATGAGACATTCAATTACAATAAATTATTCTCTCAACCACCCACTTAAGAAAGTATTTCGTTTGTGTGTACAGAAATATCGGAGATTCTCTTGTTTACATACATACGCACACACACGTATACATACGCACATACGGCGCTTCGCGCCAAATGTACGTTCAGCAGCGAGGTTAGCGTAACTAGACATGACGTAATTTTTATCTTGTTACTTCAATTGTTAGAGGTTTAGCCTGCCCGCCTTTGACATCATGGGCATGCTATTAAATTCGCCCCACCTGGACCTGTCCTAAAACGTCCCCCAGAAAAATAACCCCAGATTTTGATTTTTATGATTGTTTTTATTTTGGAGCCTGGGCGACTATATGCCCCCCCCCCCCCCCCCACCCATCAATTTTGTTTGATTTTTTGAAAGCTGGACTGTATCCCGGCCTCACTCCTTCCTCCTATCCCCAACTCAACCCTCACCCCCTTCCCCCCCACCTCCCCCCAAGATTGTTTCATTTATTTTGGAGGCTAGAAAGTACCCAGTGCGCAAAGGCCATCGTGCTGAAGTCGACCACAGTGGGCCCGCGCACAAGAGTGCACGGACCCACTGCGGCCGACTTCAACCCGATGGCCTTTTGCGAGCCAGGACGCTGATCTTCTCCCCCCCCCCCTTTCCCCTCCCCCAAGAAAAAATATCTTTATACGCTACTGGTTCTGGTCTGTAATTTTGGCCCTTAAAAAAATCTCTGATCTTGCCGGTGAACTTTTACACACCGGGATGATCTCCGTCCGTCTGTGCCGCATCAGCCCAAACACAGTCGGGTGTGGCACACTCCAGATGGACCAGGGGTCATTTTGACGCGGCAATTTTGTTTGAGAGGAGTAACCACACTGGTTGCCTTCCTGGACTCGCTGCTGCGCCGCTGCAGCGAATCCAGGGAGACAACCAGTGTGTTAAAGTAATAGGCCCGATTGACACCGTAACTCCAGATCGACTGACGATCGTATTAGGCTTACAGGATTTTCATAAAACGGCTCTAGAGAGGTAACCTGCTTGATTGGCCTGTACCCAGCAAGCAAAGACCATCGGTCTGGTGACGACCTTTTGCGCACTCGGTATTCTGTCTTACTCACGTGCACAAAGAAGGCGTAGGTTCCGGAAGAAGGGGCAGTGAAGCGGCCAGTGGCGGGGTCGTACCCGGAGCCTGCATTGTAAATCACGTTGTCAAACTGCACAGGCTCATGGGCGGTTAGGTTTTGAATGTCAGTGTCGGAGTGCGCCACACTGAAGGCTACAGGTGGCTCCGAGGTACCTACGCGAAACCCAGATCACAACGGTGACTGCCAAGCGGGTAAGATGCGAAGAAATAGCCTATCTCACTCCCCACCCTTCCACCCCACCCCCAGCCTAAAAATCAACAACAAACAAAACGACAACAAAATTTAAAAGAAGAAGACATAAAAAATATTTTAAAAAATTAAGAAGAAAAAAAAGAAAAGAAAAGAAAAAAAAAAGAATGAAGATTAAAAAAAAAGAAACAGAAAAAGGAAAAAAAAACAAACAACAACAAAAAAAAAACCCCAAAAAGACAAAAAAACAACAACAACAACAACAAAACAAAAACAAAAAAAAAATACAAACACCCGCCCCAGCATCACCATCATCACCACCACCACCAACAGCAACAACAACAAAAACCCGCAATGGAAGAACAAGCACAAAATAGTCTTGTGTGTGCGCACTCACGAACAACACGCGCCCCAGTGCGCAAAAGCCATACGGCCGACGTCGGCAGCCGTTGGCTCACGCACGGCTGTGCGCGGGCCAACGGCGGCCGACGTCGGCCCGATGGCCTTTTGCGCATTGGGGCGTACTCGCGCACGTATAGCCGTTACCTCTCGAGAGCTGCTCGAGATCCGCTGCTTGTGCCTCAAGTTTAGCGGTGAGCTGAGTAACCGCCGCGGTCAGTCCGTTCACCACGGCTGCCAAAGGGTTAGGGTCCTCTTGCCTCCTCTCTCGTCCTGAAGCCGAGGCCACGCTCACGTGACTGATGACAGCCAATAGCAGCAGCCAACAGACACGAAGGGTGAAAGGCCGTCTGGCACCCATGATGAAGAGGCTTCTGCTGTAAGCAGAATGAGAAGAAATAATCATGAGGCTACGGTACTGAGGTGTCTGTTAATTCATTGTGCCCGAGGTGCGAAATACCTACATTTTGGAGTTAATCTCTGAGAACTGCATTATATTTCAGGAGACAGATGGTTCAAGGGTGGTGGCACCACCCTTAAACTATCATGATCAGTAGAACCATATCTTGCTCTGGTGTTTCGCGGGTAGAATGAGTTAAACGTTAACTCATTCGAGACGTGCTACGTTCGGTTGAAACCGCGTATCCGAAAGTGGCTCCCCTCGAATGAGTTAATCCATTACATCCTGAGGCTGATTGTCTTTTTTTTAAATTTATTTTTTTTAAAATTCGCTTATTGTCCTATGAAGTCTGCATTACAGATTAGGAGATAGATTAACAATTTAAGTTCAAGGATGGTGCCAGAATAGCTTGGCGCTTCAGGCACCAAGCTATTCTGGCGCCACCTTTGAACTATCATAGTCAAATTTTATTCCAAGAGAAATTGTATCGGGATGAAAAAGGTTAAAGGGACCTAACTGAAATAAAGGGCTATTAGTTTGCAATATCATCTGTAGTGCGTCTTAATACTGGACTCTAGGGCTAACCTAAAATTTATGCCCCCCACCCGGGTCTGCCCTGGGGGACTTGGGTGGGGTTAATTACTTTTTAGTTCCCAGGGTCACCCTGGTCAGCCCCACAGGGTGGGTTTTCCCCTCTATTCTGGGGCATGTGTTTCTGTCTACCCTTGGTCCATTCACCTGTATTTTCCTTTTTTAAACTCTCCTTACTGTCTGCGTTGTCTGTAGCTCTTGATATTGGATGTGTGTTGCTAAATGGTCTTAGGTTCTTTTAGCGTATTTGACCGGCTGGCGACATACATTCAATATTCTGTTTAGCCTCGTTTTGTTTTATTCACAATCAGTGCAGGCACGTCCTGATAAAGTTTGTTGCTGTCGGGACGTTAAGCAATGTACAACCAACCAACCTAAAACTTATCGAGTTTGAATGCCGTATACTGAAAGGAGGCCAAGGCCGATGTTCTGATAGTCGATCGAAGGCATCCAAGTCGACAGTGGGATAACAAATGATAAGTGACACACACACAACAACTTCTCCTCTGCGTCTCCTTCGTACTTCGATTAAGACCCCCGTTACGCACTCCGATGCATCTGCATACTCACATAGTTTGTGAAAGGAGAGGTAGAAAGAGTTTTAGCTGAGGCAAGACAACATTGAGAACCTGCTGCATCGGCAAATTTTAGTAGTCAAAGCTCGCCAGGGAGCAGATCGCTTTAAACATTTGGCTCTAATATCGTCTTGCTGATCCGAAGGTGATTTCCATGTCGTGGCACCGACAAAGAGCTGAACAAAGCTCGACTCCGGTCGTAGTCTGGCCGTTTGGGGACAGCGTACTAATAGATGTTGTTCGGAAATCAGATGTAGGTCAAAATTGCATTTGTTTTGTCGAAAAAAGTGGATTGAAAGCCCGGACAAACACGCGATATTATATCACGTGTTTGTCCGGGCTTTTAATCCACTTTTTTCGTCGAAACACGTGCAATTATGAGCTACTTCTGATTTCCGAATTTTTTTTTCTTTCCATTTCTCCCACTCTCTCTCCGTCAGAAACACTCGCTCTCCTCCTTCCAGTCCGCCCTCAAAACTCACCTCTTTCAATAGTTCTAGCACTATATCACCACACTCCCCACCCCAAGCTGACCGTCGTAATGCATTTTCACTATTTGTGTTACGTGAGTCATTGTATAAAGCGTGCGCATGCGTGTGCGAGTTGTGAGTGCGCGCTTAGAGTTATAATTATTATAAGATAAGCGCATTATAAATACCGTAATTAATTATTTTTTGTTCATTTTAGAGGTAGATGCAAAGATATACACAACAAAGAAAGAAACACGCTTCCGGTGAATACGTGGACCTTAGAAGAGTGTTTGTTTCCTGTCCTTTTCAAGCGTGTTTCTTTCAACGATTATTTTACCCAAAGAAAAATACACGCTTTGAAAGAATACTTGTCCTTTAGAAGCACGTTCCATCCTGTGCTGGGTATTGCAGTTTTACATGCTCGGCAGTCACCTTTTTAGTTCGGACAAAGCATAAAAATTGAAAGAGGAGGTTGGGCCGGGGTGGGGATGGGGATGGGGATGGGGGGGGGGGGGGTGTTGGGTAGGACGGAGGACGTTATTTCCAAACTCCTCAAAAGGACGTTCTCCCCAGCGTCCATGTTCCTGGATAACAGGTAAAAAACTTCTTGCACGGTTGCCTGGCAGAGGAAATCTATGGAACACATTTACATAAAACAAGTAGCTTTCATCATATTATTTATACAACATGGAAGAGAGATTTTAGATTCAAACGTGTCAAAAACATCGAGACGTACCTGACACAGTTCCGCGCAACAGACAACAAAGTGTGAATACAAATTACGTACGTCAGTGTTGCAAAGTTGACTTAAATATCTTCTGTTTATCAGTTAAATAACCGCGTTGTCATAAAAATAACGGCCAATCGGGTTACTGTACCTACACGTGAAACGTGCACGGCGCTAGCCCACACGCGGACATCCCAAATGATAAAAACGTTAAACGTCATCTTAGGGCTTAACGTCTTTGTTCACTACGAAGGTGATTTCAAAGACGGGGCACCGGAAAGAGGTCTGTACAAATTTTGTCCCCAGCTGGGTTCGAACCTTTTGGTCGAGAGTCGAACGATGTACCACCGAGCCACCCTGCTCCCCTCCCCCCCCCCCCCCCCCCCCGCCCCCCCTCACACCAAATTATATGTACACTCCGAAAGTGTGACCATATAAGTAAGCGGCACGCGAAGACAGCGTGACAAGAAGGGGAAAAGATGTACCGTCACAACATCATGCTTGACCTTTAACTCATTCGAGACAAACGGCACCCAGATACGCGGATTAAAAGCCGCGTATCCGAATGCCGTTCGTCTCGAATGAGTTAAAGTTGTGTGTGTGTGTGTGTGTGTGTGTGTGTGTGTGTGTGTGTGTGTGTGTGTGTGTGTGTGTGTGTGTGTGTGATTTATCAGTTGTTATCCCACTTTCGGCAAGGTCGCCTTTGATCGACCAACACAACATCGGCCTTGACCTGCTTGACCTCCATAAGATAACTCTTTGAGATGACCTTCTTAGGTTCTGTAGAATCTCCCAAGTATCGCCTTCATAATTATAGCATTTTTTTTTTTGACATATAACTTTGAAAAATTTTACAGATGCATTTGCAGAGGATTTAAATAATCTTCTCAGTGAGCAAATGCTCCTCGGGACGCGTCAGTCGCAGTGGGCTAGCGCACAGCCGTGCCGTGCCCAATGCGGCCGACGTTTGCATGAGGACCTTTACACACTGCAAATGCTTTTGTCAAGTACGCAATTTTGGTTCCCACGTCTTTGTTTAGTTCATGTAGGTGACCGCGTGAACAACGTGTGATCGTTAATCTGACGGTTTGCTCTTTTTGCGACCCTGACACACTACAGCAATATGAGGGTGGACCATGATAGTTCAAGGGTGGTGCCAGAATAGCTTGGCACCTGTAGGCGCCAAGCTATTCTGGCACCACCCTTGAACTATCATGGTCGAACTGTCTCCTGAACTGTAATGCAATCTTTAGAGGTCAAGTCCTAAATTTGAGAATGATGACCTTCGGGTCGTACGGGTTAAGCCCCTTCAGTGCAAAGAAAAACTGAACTCGATCCAACTGCAAGAGACACAGATACTCATGTGCCCCGTGTGTGCAGACACCACTTTGTATCCATGTTCCCTGGACTACTTGGCTGTTTGACGTTCAACTGATAAAGATTTCAGAACACAATCGGCGATCACTACAGACAGCAAATAGCTGATTCAGTCGATTCGATACATGGACGGTGTAAGCGGTTGTCAAAGACATTGAACAGAACTGCAATAATCACAGGAAGAAAAACAGGAGCAACAACACAACAAGAACAAGATCAGCAGCAGGAGCAAAATCAACGACGACGACGACAACAACATCAGCAACAATAACTATATGAAAAACAAGAACAGCAAAAATAACGACGTCAAAAACAGCAGCAACAACAACAAGAACAACAACAACAGCCACACAACATTAACAATAGCAGGAGCAACCACAACGATTTTGATGGGTAATAGGGCTGCTGTTTCTCCCACTGCACCCTGAATAGCGACAATTTTCGTGCGGACGCCAGACCGGGACATAAGCAACATCGTAATATCAGACACGTTCACTTAATAACTAGCTTTCACCATATGTTTTATGAGTGACATAAAACAGATTTTAGAACACACTTTTGACAAAAACATCGAGACGTACCTGACATAGTTCTGCGCACCGGAGAAAAAAACAATGTGAGGATAAAAATGACATACACACGTGTTACTAAGGTGCCCTGTATCTTGCCCTCGTACGTGCATTTGTTTATGTCATAAATTGATAGGCATTGTTAAACTTAGCCTTGAGAACTAATGCGCTAAAGGTCCTCAGGCCGACGTCAGATGCAGTTGGCCCGCGCACAACTGTACGGGGCCGGGACTCAGTTGTATGAGTGAGCTTAATCCTGCGCAAGTCATTAAGCAAGGTGCTCCGTTATAGCGGAGCACCGTGCTTAGTGGCTTGCGCAGGATTAAGCTCAGACATACGACTGTGCGCGGGCCAACGGCGGCCGACGTTGGCTCGAAGACCTGTTGCGCACTGGTGCCGAATTAAGTTTGTGTTTTGTAAGTTATCGGTTTAGGTATAGGAGTTATGTTCTCAGATTAAAGTATATGAGTTCTCAGTTAGGTACACATATGTTTTTCTTTGTAGATGATTCAATATAATATAGCTTAGGCACAAAACTTTTTTTATAGTCACAAATGCGCTTACGCTTTCTTTAGTTCAAAAAGGTGGTTGTTAACAAGTGTGCTCGCTAATGCTCATGCTCTTTAACGTATTCAGCCCCGACGCCCTGCAGCAGGAGATGGGTCGACCATGATAATTCAAGGGCAGTGCCAGCCTATTAGCTTGGCGCATAGTCATTAGATGATGCCTCCAAAATTTGGGAAATACGGCCGTCGGGCTGACTGAGTTAAGTCAGTAACTGGTGTCTGATTCCATGAAGTAGCCGAGGAGGTCAGAGTGCAAGCGGTTATCTATCGACACAAGGGAAGCAGACAATAGTTACAGAAAACACAAGAGCAACAAGATAACAACAAGAGTAGCAACAACAGTTACATCAACGACGACATCAACTAACAACACGACACCATTATGATCATAAACAACAACAAAGCAGCAGCAGCTAAAACAACAGGACAACAACAACATAACAATAACTACCACAAAACAGCAATAACAACCACACGACAACAACAAAACAACAACAAAATCAACAATACAAACAACAGCAACATCATCATTTTCCATCAACTACAACATCATCATTATCATCATCAACTACAACAACATCACATCAACGCCATCATCATCATCATCATCATCAACAACAACAATCAGACAATTGTAACGCCAGTGGCAAGGCCACAGACACTGCAGCTACTTCGTACCGTGTCCCTGGTAAGGCCTACAGGCGAAGGCTCACACAAAAATGAACAGGTCCATTTGCGCCCCCCCCCCCTACCCTCCTCCCCTCCCCCCTCAACTTGGTTCTTTTCTTTTTTCTGTACAAAACCTCTCCCCACCAAAGCGCCATGAGCATTCTACCATAGGATGGATATAGGCGCTATACAAACGCACATCATCATCATCATCATCAGCAGCAGCAAGAGGCAAAGAACTTCATGAGCCCCCGCGTCAGCGGGGGCTCATGAAGTTGTCTGCCTCTTGCAGTTGGGCGATGTTCGCATTTTTCCGGCAGTGCATCCACAGAAGCCGCCCTGAATCCGTCAAATGTGACCCCCGTTCACCACCCCCCCCCCTCCCCTCCCCCCCCCCAACACACCTCTGCTCTTAAGTTAAGTACTGAGTTATCTTAACTTTTACCCAATAAGCACAAGATCCTCGGCTCGACGTCGGCCCCACTTGACACAAGAGGAACCGTGCGCAGCTGCCGATGGTCTTGTGTTCACTTGACACTAGAAGTTGGACTGAACTGCCAATATCCGGTGAGATAACTTACTTACAAATGTCTGCTGGCCTGCGATTTTGGACCTTACGGCTGGAATCTGTAAGATCCAAAATCACAGATCCCCACAGAGGTACAGGACTCTGTGCTGTTAGGTTCAATAAGGTCCAATATCACAGACCAACACACGTTGGGAAACTTCCTGTTTTCTACACAATGTGAATTAACCCACTCCAGACGCCCTGCATCAATAGCTGCACAAGTGTCGTAGCGTTGTCAGCGGTAACGCTTTACGACACTTTCGCAGCTATTGATGCGGGCGCCTGGAGTGGGTCAAGACCGGCAAATAAAAAACAGTGCGTGCTTCCTTCAACCAGCTATTCTGTTCTGACACTGTGATCGAGGTTCAACGAACCCTTGTAAGTTACTCTATCTGCTTGTCTTTTTGAATATATCGCCCTCGTTTTATTTCATAACTTGATTTTTTGTATCTCTTCTTCATCATATATATATATATATGATATATATATATATAATATATATATATATATATATATATATATATATATATATATATATATATATATATGATGAAGAAGAGATACAATATATATATATATATATATATATATATATATATATATATATATATATATTATATATGATTTTGATGCTTTTGTACTTTGTCTGCAATCTGATCTTTGAGATACGTCTTGTGTGATTTTAAAAGAAGTTTTATTGGATTAAGTATTTTCTAGTAGGTAATGCAACAAAACAAAAACAAAAACAAAATAATAAAAAAAAAATAAAAAAAAGGGAGAAAAATCGGCAAAGGTGAGTAAAAATGTAACAAAACACAAGGACATTTGTCGAAAAAATTTGCCTTGTTTGAAAAAAAGACAAAATTGCGGCTGCTGCTTTCCGTTTTGGCTCATAAAATACATGAATATGTACCATTTTAATCGAAATATACTTCAAATCACGGGCTATAGTTAACTTATTTGTTGTGTGTCAGGCTCGATTTATGATTTAACTTCTTCTGTTCCAGTTTTTGTAGTAATATTGGAACAAAAGAAGTAGATACATACAATTATGTCAATCGACACACATGTTGAAAAAGATGTACCTCGACCTGAGCCTATGCCTCAACTATAAAGGTATAAACTGAGCTGATGCACATTACCCATGAGGGTAGAGACACACGCTTTCACCGTTACTCGCATCAAGTTACTTATACATGTACATAAAATGGAATACTTGTTGCCATTGAGTACCCTTTGAGAGAGTACTCGCCAGATAGACCTACTCGGACAGTATGCCACAATATACTTCTATTTAACCCCTTTCATCTTGATACACGATTGCTTGAAATGAATTTGACTATGCCGATAGTTCAAGGGTGGTGCCAGAATAGCTTGGCGCCTGAACCCTTGAACTTAAATGGTGAATCTCTCTCCTAACCTGTAATAGAGCCTGCATAAGACAACTTTAAGCAAATTAAAAAAAATCAGCCTCAGGATATTTGGGTTAAATAAGATGCCAAGCATCTCACTTGAATAGAAGTGTACCTAATTGTGGCGTACTCCTCGAGTGGGTCTATCTGTGGAGTACTTCCGCAAACTGTACGGGCATCCATTTAACCCATATCATACTGAGGCTAAAAGCTTCAAATGTGTACACTGCCATATGCAAGCTACATTATAGTACTTACAGATAAGGATATAGACCAATGGCTTTAGTCAAGTTCAAGGGTAGTGGCACACGGAATAGCTTGGCCGCGTCTCGATGCGCCAATCTATTCTGACTGGCTCTACACTTGAACTATTTTAGTCAAACTTATTTCACACACTGGTGTATTCCGAACGATAAGGGATAATTATCCTGTCCACAGCATACTTACTTAACGTCATCATGGATGCCAAGATTTTCAGCACAGCTTGGCTGCTATTGGCTGCTGTCAGTCACGTGATCCCAGCCTCGGTGCCAGAACGAGGCCGGAGGTCAGATGACAGTAACCCTTTAGAATCCGTAGTGAGCGGACTGACCCAAACGGTCAACCAGCTCACCGCCAAACTAGAGACACAAGCAGCCAAGATCGCTCAGGTGGAAGCGCGGGAAGGTAAGTTCAAATTAAGGTTAAATTAACAATTATACCTGTATGGTCTGTTTCCATATAGTGGAGCGAAAGCGGTGATTACAGCGACAAAAACTGAAAACAGAAATAAAGATTGAGTGTTTCCATATGCGCGACGCGATAGCTGCGCGAAGGCAGCAAGCTACAGCCACGCGAAAAAAAAAAAAAAAAAAAATCATCGCCGCATGGAGCAAACCGAATACCCCCCCCCCCAACCCCCCTCCCCCCACCCCGGGTGAATCGCCCGCGATTCCGAATTGAAGGGAACGTGGCTTTAAGTACGAGACATTTTTAACCACTCTATTAAATGTCACTAGGGGTGTGATGTAGCAAGTCGCGCCGGTTTCAGGAACAAACAAAACATTTTCTACCAGCCGCTCAGCTTCTTTTTTTGTCGCGTAGCCTACCGCACCCCCGCCCGTCGTGTCCTTATATTAACTAATTCAGTCCTGACACACAACAGCAAGACTGACATGAATCGAGCATGATAGTTCAAGGGTGGTGCCAGAATAGGCTCCAAGCTATTCTGGCACCACCCTTGAACTATCATGCTCGTTCTGTCTCTAGAATTGTCATATAGTCCTTCAGCGGGCAACTTCAAAGTTGGGATTTCGGGCATGGGGTAGACTGTGTTAAAACTGACACAGCTTGAGGTTTCGGCCACGTGGTGCATCCTTTATTTTAACTTCTCACAACCCTTAAATGTTTCACTCATTCAGCCCTGACGCACTACAGCAAGAGATGGGTCGACCATGATAATTCAAGGGTAGTGCCAGATTTAGCACTGTCCTTGAATTATCATGGTCCATCCATCTCCTGCAACGGGTGCATAGTCGTTAAATGACGCGACCAAAATTTGGGAAATACGGCCGTCGGGCTGAATGAGTTAAAGTCGTCAACTCGAGCTCTCAGTTACTGATAATAGTCCATATAATCTTTGCGCTGCTTGCACCATGGAAGGATTTGATTGCGCAACTTCGCCGATACAGCGGGCGAGCAATGTTGTCTTGCATCAACTACAAATTTCCACCCTTCTTTTCACAGTCCATGTGAGTAGGCACACGTACCGGAGGTTTTCCTCTGCCCTTTGGGCGTAACGGAAGAAATAGAAGAAACGTCTTTTGTTTTACGACATTAAAACTTTGTGATGAATGTTAAGCCCTTTCGTCTAGCAATACTGCGAGACAATACTAGAACATTTATAAAGGAGATATTGTGATCTGTTAACCCTTTACTGTCGGGTGTAGGTCACTTTAATGAAAGCATCATAATGCTTGCAGTTATCATAACAGTGTGTGTGTATGTGTGTGGTGTGTGTGTGTGTGTGTGTGTGTGTGTGCGTGCGTGTGTGCGTGCGTGTTTGTGTGTGTTGAGGGGTGGTGTGTGTGTGTGTGTGTGTGTGTGTGTGTGTGTGTGTGTGTGTGTGTGTGTGTGCGGGGGGGGGGGGGGGGGGGGGGTAAAACCAACAATTTTTTCCCCACATGAAGTGTGTTCAGAGGGGACTGGTAGTTCAAGTTCCCAGTGCGCAAAGGCCATCGGGCCGATTTTACTGCTCAGAGCTATCCCGCTAGTGATCAATCGCTTGTGTGATGTGTGATGTTGGACCTTGCGGCTTGGAGCGGCACACAGTTAATGCATGTGTGTTCATTACGTCAGTGACATGTTGGGCCTACAAACTGCGGCTTGTAAAAGCGACTTTCATATGCCTCCAGTATACATGTGCTGGGTGCTTCTTTTTATTTTTTTTCATAATATGTGTATTTTTTTCTGTGTGCAGCTGTGGTAGAACAGGCAGTGGCTTTCACGGTTGCCCACACTGTTGCTGACGTTCACGGCCTTGGCACTCAACAGACAATCAAGTTCGGCAATGTCATCTTCAATGCGGGGTCAGGGTATGACCCCATTTCCGGAATTTTCACAGCGCCCTCGTCCGGGACATACGCCTTTTACATACACGTACGTAAAGGTGTGGGATGGAGTCTGGTGGTTTCAGTCATAAATCAAAAAGTGCATGAATTTTGTACCCAACATATGTGTGCCTGGCGTCTCATTTCCGGCAGTTTTTGTACCCTAACGCCAGTAATAGTGTTAGTGCACTCATCTTGCTAAAGTAATAGATTCTTATAAGGCCTTCACTGCCAGTGGTCGCACATTTTGTTTCTGAAAGAGCGCAATAAACAAACTTGGTACATTTTCATACCAACACACAAACGCACACGCACACAGTAGAGACAAACGCGGCATGACATCTGTGTTTTAATATGTGTAATTATGTATACCGACTTTTCAAATCCATTGCATGGCTACCAGTAGTACCAGGCTGAATGTCTGTCTGCAAAATGCATTTAAGGTCAAAGAACCCACATGTACTCCGATTTCACATCCATGCTGAAAATGCTTTTCTGTTCGGTGCTTAAATGGTTGGCCTTTTCAAGTCCATGGCTGTTTGTAACCTTTCAAACACGCACTTGGTTTTAAGGATGCAGACAAGAGAGACTATCTTGTCAAAAGACAAAAGTACGAGTGCATACTTACGTACTATAAACGATGATAACGAATGTTAGGAGAGCTTGGGCAGAGAAGGCATTGTGTCTAGTGAAGGGCTGGGACCCTAGGGCACGTAAAAAGTCATTTCTAAATATTTTCATGGATTTGAAATCGCAATGCATGTGGATACTTCGACTTTAACCCATTACACCCTGAGGCTGATTTCGTAAAATTTGCTTATTGTCCTATGAAGGCTACATTACAGATTAAGAGAAAGATCAACCATAGCAGTTCAAGGGTGGTGTCAAAATAGCTTGGCGCTTGAGGCGCCAAGCTATTCTGGCACCACCCTTGAACTATAATAGCCAAATTAATTTGAAGCGGAAGTGTATCAAGATGAAAAGGTTAATCTTGGATTAGAAGTTTGGTAGCAATTTGCAGCTCACTAAGAACAATTTGCAGCTTTATTTTATGACAGCTGTGTCTTTCTCACAGTAAAACAGGTCCCTGACGTTTTTCAGGTGATGCGGCATGGCGACGATGACACTGTCCAGCTGAGTATCTTCAAGGGGACCGCAAGACTGGTCTATGCGTACGCCTGCTGCAGCACATATAATTCTGGATCCAACATGGCGACGGTCCACCTGAATCAGGGCGACACCATTCACGTGGAGATCGACACGGGAACGATGTTGTGGGGAGGCCACACCACCTTTTCGGGGTTCAAGTTGTCTCCCTTGTAGTTACAGTTTGATCATTCGTTGTAGGTTTTAAGTCTCTTCTATTTATATGATGGGACGCATTGGTGCGATTTCAATAGCATGTGCATGCCACTGTAAGCGGGCAGGAAGTCTGACATCGGCCCGATGACCTTTTGCGCATTGGGTAAGATTGTTTGACAGACCATGTTTGCTACTGAACTGGACGCAGACTGTGTTTTTGAAGTCCGTGTAAAGTCAACGTCAAAGATTCCCAGCCGCCGAAGAAACATGGATACAAAGTGGGGCAGAGATCCTCACAAGCTCCTCGCAACTGCCGGGGCTCATGAGAATCTATTTCTCTTGCAATTGGGTGGTGTTCGATTTTATCTCAGTAAAGAGGTGACAACAACAACAACAACAACAACAACAACAGCACGTGGCTGCACAGTTCGCAGCGATCTGTTGACTGTTCAAAATGTCTTAACTCATTCAGCCCTTACGCACTACAGCAGGAGATGGGTCGACCATGATAATTCAAGGGTAGTGCCAGATTTGCTAGCGCCTGCCGGCGCCAAGCTAATCTGGCACTGCCCTTGAATTATCATGACTGCCCTTGAATTATCATGGTCGATTCATCTCCTGCAACTGGTGCATAGTCATTGGATGACGCCTCCAAAATTTGGGAAATACGGCCGTCGGGCTGAAAGAGTTAATAGAAAAGTTGGGATATTGGTTTATACGTGAACATATGTGTAATAAACATGTCCAAAAGCAAAACTAATGTACGCGTTTTGTGATGGCTACTGAATCTCATTTCATACAAAGCAGTTGCGTTGCAAAATACTGCCAGTGGTAGATGGCCCAACTCTTGGAATGGAAAGCGGAAGGGGGGTAGGGAGAGGGCGGGGGGGGGGGGGGAAGGGGGGGGGGGTTGAGGTTAGTCGGGGGGAGGGGATAGAGGAGGGGAGGGGTAGAAATCAAGCAAAATATTCAGTACATGAGTTGTGCAAGTTTACATGAAATTTTCGTACGATCACAAGCCTGTTCTTGGAACAAGAGCTCCGCGGGTTCCTACGCTGGCCACTGCAAAAGTGACCTTGTCCTTCTCTTCTTTAATTCTGACCCGACAGACTAAAGTAGGAGACTGCATTAACGACCATGACAGTTTAAGGATGGTGTCAGAATAGCCTGGCGCATTTATGTGCCTCTCTACTAACGGTTGTAGGGGGGGGGGGGGGGGGCAAAGATGAAACAGTTTTTGCGAGAAGATAACATACCGTCATAAAGACGGCAAACCCGTTGCTCAAACGTAAAGATAAAACACCTAGTGACCTCACCGCTTGTATAGTCAGCAATAGGCATTATTCTCACGAGCTCTAAAAATCGGCGGGGACGCTGATATATGTTTCGTGGAGACGGTTGACGTAATCAGAAGGTCCTCGATCTTCTGCTTACTTTATATAAAAAACCCAACACACACACTCACACCAAAAGAAAACAAGAAACCAAAAAAACCCGAAGGAGACAAAACGGAAGAAAAGAAAAGAAAAATAAAGAAGAAGAATAAATTCAGCACAAGTTGCGATGCAAAACAAGCCCGTTTGCAAGAAGCATAGATCCTCATGAGCCCCCGCAGACAGCGGGGGCTCATGAAGATCTATGCCTCTTGCAAACGAACTTACACAGGCTCACGAGGATCTATGCCGCCTTGTGGCTGGCAGCTTCAGCAAACTCACCGCAGAGATCTTTGATTTTTGCCAGCTCTAGCTTCAGACATATAGTGTAATAAGTTTACTCCGGGCCCTGGGTACTGTACCCTGTCGAGCGTTTATTCTGTGATGGTGAGAATACGCTGGTGCAAACTGCCAAATTCCCCTCACGCCAGATCGACCCGGAGTCACTTTGGCGTAGGCCAAAGTGACGCTCCGAGTCGATCTGACCTGAGGGTCATTTTGGGGGGCGTGTTACTCCATCACCCAACAATGTTGCAGATCGATGTAGCCTGCGCTAAAATGACTCCGAGTCAATCTGGCGGGAGAGTAATGTTTGTTTTACTTTCGCCCGGGCAAAAATCCGCGCCAAAATGACCCCGAGTCGATCTTGCGTAAAATGTCCACGGCTCATTCTGGCTTGAGAGTCATTTTGGTGGGTTAGTTGGTTGCATAATGCTTAGCGTGCCGACATAAACAATACTTTCACAGGGCGTTGGAAATACTCCCCAGACCCCAGCATTACCTCGCCAAAGTCACCCCGTGTCAGTCTATGGTACGGCGAAATGACTCCTGGTCGAACTAGCATGCGAGTCATTTTCATGTGTGTGTCCTCTCACGCAAAACTGCCACGTTAAAATGACCCTGTACAGACCTGACTTATAATAAAAATGGCTTCGGGTCATATCGGGGCGACCTTTCTGTTAACATGTTACTGCTCTCGCGCAAACATCATCACGCTAAAGTGGCCTAGGTCCATCTGGCGTGCGGGAAAGGGGCTCACGGATAATCTGGCGTGATGGTCATTTTGGCGTGTTGCCACGCCATTTTTTAAATTGGCCCTGTCGATTTAGCATGATAATCATTTTGGCGTCATATCAGTGCTTCTCACCCAAAATTGCCACGTCAGTAACCCCAGGTCGATCTGGGGTACGCCCAAATCCCCCTCCCCCCTCCCCCACTCCTCCCGTCCCCGTCGATCTGACACATTGCACACTGGTTGTCTGACAACCAGTGCGGACACTGGGGTCATTCCTGTCGTGTTACACAGTAAGTATGTTCGTTGTGGAATGGGCGGGACAAGGATGAAGAGAAAGTGGGGAGAGGGGGTGTGGTGGAGTCGTCTGCGTGCCACGATCGAGTTTTGAGCAATCAGAGTGCCTTCAAGAAGCACAGGAGCCTCGGGCCGGCAATCGGTCGCAGTTTGCCCCCGCACGGCCGTGCGCGAGCAAACTGCGACCGACTGTCGGCCCGGGGACCTTTTGCTGACTGCGAGCGCCTCCAATCGATAGGAGAAAAGACCGGCATTAAGGGGTAATGGTGCAATATAATGAACCGCCCACAAAATACACCCAGAGAAGTAACGGTCAAGACAGTCCTTCCTAATGAACGGGAGGGACTGCACGAGAGATAGCAGAGAGAGAGAGAGAGAGAGAGAGAGAGAGAGAGAGAGAGAGAGAGAGAGAGAGAGAGAGAGAGAGAGAGAGAGAGAGAGAGAGAGAGAGTGAGAGAGAGAGAGACCATACACAAATGAGAGAGAGAGAGAGAGAGAGAGAGAGAGAGAGAGAGAGAGAGAGAGAGAGAGAGAGAGAGAGAGAGAGAGAGCATACACAAATGAGAGAGAGAGAGAGAGAGAGAGAGAGACCATACACAAATATGAGAGAGAGAGAGAGAGAGAGAGAGAGAGAGAGAGAGAGAGAGAGAGAGAGGAGAGAGAGAGAGAGAGAGAGAGAGAGAGACTGAGAGACCATACACAAATGAGAGAGAGAGAGAGAGAGAGAGAGAGAGAGAGAGAGAGAGAGAGAGAGCATACACAAATGAGAGAGAGAGAGAGAGAGAGAGAGAGAGAGAGAGAGAGAGAGAGAGAGAGAGAGAGAGAGAGACCATACACAAATGAGAGAGAGAGAGAGAGAGAGAGAGAGAGAGAGAGAGAGAGAGAGAGAGAGACCATACACAAATGAGAGAGAGAGAGAGAGAGAGAGAGAGAGATTCAATGATTCAATGATTCAATGATTCAATGATTCAATGAAGCTTTATTTATCAACGGTTGAGGCATTGACATCGTCACAGACATAGCCATTTTTCAAACCTGCCGTTGCTACAAAACTACGAGACAAAATACAAAAAAACTAAGTATATAGTTAAATGTAAATGAAACTGACAAAAACATTGCTAGTTTAGGGAAAGAAAGTCCCATGACAATCTCACACACCTAAACTCTCACACACACACACACACACACACACACACACACACCATCACACCATCACACACGCACGCACAGAGTTTGTAATTGGGAGAATACATAATCAGGGTTACAGGGCAGTATATATTTCACAACGTAATGATTACGACTGCTTCGAGAAGTACTTGAAGAGACTGATTTTGAAACGGGCTAGAGAGGAAGCGGATTTTACGTAATCAGGAAGCGTGTTCCAAGTCTGCGTTCCCGCGAATGACAAACTAGATTTGTATATATCAATTCTCGTTTTGGGGACTAAGAAAAGTTGCCTAATGTTACCAAGCCTAGATTCCGACTTAGAGAAAAGAGTTGTGATATATTCTGGTATTTTCTGGTTCCACACTTTGAACATAAAAATAGCCTTATTGTATTTGAAGTGGTCTTGCAGCGGCAGAAATCCTATTTTGGCGAGTTTTTCTTCTGTTGTGAGTCGTGGGTCAGGAAGGATTAACTTAGCTGCCCTTCTGTGTAACGAGTTGAGTCTCTTCAAGTGGACTTCACTGCATCCATCCCACACCGTTGACGCGTAATCAATATGAGAACGTATGTGAGCATTATAGAATAGTTTGCGCGTGTCCGAGTCGGTGTAATATTTCAGTTTGGACAACATGAAAAGATTTTTGGCTACCGTTCTGCATAAAGTGTCCGTATGAGCCTTCCACTTAAGCTGACTGTCAATTGTAATCCCTAGTAGGCGATGTTCATTAACGTGTTCTATTTGCCTGCCCTTTAATAAAAGGTTAAGTAACAGGGGAGCTAACTGGTGTTTTTGACGAGTGGCGATTATCATAGATTTGGTTTTAATTGGATGAACAATCATAGAATTCCTGTGACACCATTCAGACACTTCATCAAGACTATGCTGCAAGTTGGAAGAAATTACTTGTATATCTTTGTTAGTCATATGAATGGACGTGTCATCAGCAAAAAGATCACATTGTACGTTCTTGCAAGTTATATGAAGTGGCAGGTCATTGATGAATAGACAAAATAATAAGGGACCAAGCACAGATCCTTGTGGAACTCCATACTTTATATCTTTTAGAGAAGAGTAAGATCCATTCATTAGAACTTTTTGTTTACGATCAGTTAGGTATGATCTAAAAAATGCAACTACTTCTGTACTATTCAAGTATTTCTGAATCTTTGTCATTAGAGTGGTGTGATCGATTAGGTCAAAGGCCTTTTTAAAGTCTAAGTAAACGACACCTGTTATCTGGGATTTGTTCATACCCTGGAGCCATGCGTCAACGAGGCGCGTGAGTGCAGTGTGGCACGAGTGTTGTGGGCGAAATCCGGATTGAAAGGGGTGCAGGAGGTGGCGGTTTTCTAAGTAGGCAAGCAGGTGTTTGTGGACATGCCTTTCAAGCGGCTTTGATAGAACTGGTAATAATGAAATCGGTCGATAGTTGTTAGGGTCAGAACGATCTTTAGTTTTTGGAAGTGGAATGACTTTAGCGTATTTTAGTTTGTTAGGGAAAGTATGTTGCTTGATACAAAGGTTGTAAATGTACGTAATAGACTCTACTATGTACGGCAGGGATAACTTAAGTATTTGCGGGCTGATGTCATCAGGCCCCGAAGACTTTTTATTTGGTAGTTTACTAATGAGCAAACCCACCTCATGAACTGATAGCAAAGGAATGCTGAAGGGGTCTGTGTCCTCGGTTCTGTGTTTACAGAATTCAGAAAGCAAATTAGAACATTCATACTTACTGCTATTAATTGAGGCATTTAGAGTTTCAGCGACTGAAAGAAAATGATTATTAAAAGTTTCTGCAGTAAGACTGCTGGGAATGGTTGTTGAAGTGCCAGGGGAGCCTTTAGTTAGAGTGTTTAATAGGCGCCAGATAGTGGAAGTATCCTTACTGTCTTTCACTGTGTCGCGGATTAATCTTTTCCTTGCCTCTCTGATCATGTACTTAACACGGTTGCGTTGTTGCTTAAATTCAGGAAATAGTTTTTGACTACGCAGATCATCTCTGAGCGCCATCGCTTGCATTATTTCTGGGGTTAACCATGGAGGAAGAGTGTTTGATTTAACCCTTCTCTCACGAAGGGGTGCGTGTTTGTTTAATACATTTAGAAAAAGAGTGTACCAAATAGAAAGGGCAGTGTCCGGGTCATTGGAGAGAAGTACATCGTTGAACGGAGTATTATTTAAATCAAATAGGAATTTATTATGGTTAAAGTTCTTGAATGATCGATATGTTATGGTTGTATGGCCGTTTTTCTTTGCTTTCGGAATCTTTTTTGACCATGAACAAACAACTGGATAGTGATCACTAACACTTAGATTTGAAACCTCAACATTACAGACGGCTTTGGGTTTATTAGTGTATATGTGGTCTATAAGTGAGGACGTATTCTGAGTAATTCTGGTGGGCGATTTTACTAACTGGACTAGACCAAACAATGAAGATATTGTATCCCACGCAGTGTGATTCTTAAGGAACTCTATATTAAAATCTCCCATGAGAAGAAGGTCAGCCTTTCTTTTGCACGCTCTATCAAGGATCTGACTAAAATGGTCATACCATTCAAAAGTGGCGGCAGGGTTTCTGTAAAGGAATCCAACTAGTAGCGGTGTCGATTTAGGGCATTTCACTTCCAACCACAAACACTCTACGTCTGCTGTTTCCAAGTCCAAGCGTCTATGGACTAAATGCTGAATGGAGTTGTGAATGTAGACAGCGATGCCTGTTTGACCTGGGGACGAGGGGTCTCTCCTAGTCAAGGAAAAAGTAGGAATACTAATGGCTTCATCGCTCACACACGAGCTCAGGCGCGTCTCACTAAGCCCAAATAAATGAAACGGTGTGGGATTGCTAATGTAGACAGATATATCGGTTAGTTTATTGTACAAATGAAAAACATTGAGATGCCCTATTCGCATAACTTTCAAATTTATGTCTATTACGGAGAAAGGAGAGAGAGAGAGAGAGAGAGAGAGAGAGAGAGAGAGAGAGAGAGAGAGAGAGAGAGAGAGAGAGAGAGAGAGACCATACACAAATGAGAGAGAGAGAGAGAGAGAGAGAGAGAGAGAGAGAGAGAGAGAGAGAGAGAGAGAGAGAGAGAGAGAGAGAGAGAGAGAGAGAGAGAGAGAGAGAGAATGAATGAATGAATGAATGAAACTTTATTTTCCAAGGATAAAAGAATAGGTGGGCAGACCTGTTTTCATTCTTGTCCTTGCTACACACTACAAAACAAAATAACGTACATGAAATCACTCTCTTACACACACACACACGCGCCGGTGTGCAATTGCCGCGTGCACAGGTTTGTGTCGGATTAGCTTGTAGCCCGTACAGGCGCCAAGCCAAGCCTGCACAACCCTCCACACACACACACACACTGACACACACACACACACACACACACACACACACACACACACACACACACACACACACACACACACACACACACATCAGTATATCATGTACACATACATCCTATCACTTAAAACTATACTACAGCAAATATAAAAAGTATAAAGGATTTTGTACATAAAACCGCTATTTTTCTCATCATAAAAATCAACACGACTCACTCAAACAAACATACAACAGGCATACACACACACACACACACACACACACACACACACACACACACACACACACACACACACCGCACTGGCACACACACACGCGCGCGCGTGTGTGTGCAAGCACGTAGGGATGCGCGCGTGCACAGATAAACACACACCCGCACACACACGCGATAGCGGCCTCCCCGCACCACTAAACCGCGCACAGCTAGATGCTATAGTCTTCAGTAAGAGAGAGAGAGAGAGAGAGAGAGAGAGAGAGAGAGAGAGAGAGAGAGAGAGAGAGAGAGAGAGAGAGAGAGAGAGAGAGAGAGAGAGAGAGAGAGAGAGAGAGAGAGAGAGAGAGAGAGAGAGAGAGAGAGACCATACACAAATGAGAGAGAGAGAGAGAGAGAGAGAGAGAGAGAGAGAGAGAGAGAGAGAGAGAGAGAGAGAGAGAGACCATACACAAATACTCTCGAGTAGTTTTTTTTTGCATTGGTTGCACATGTACCGCGTACTCGTAATCAATGTGCGATACTTAGCCGACAATATTCGTCAGTGATGTTTTACTGTTAGCTTGTGGAATACGTGAAACTATCTGTCACTTAGTCACTTACATACTACAAGAATATTTCGATACACTACGATCGCTCTAGGGTGGTGTCTATCACGGTCAATCTGTCTCCTGAACTGTAATGTAGCCTTCACAGTGCATCACCTAATTTTGGTGATTTAGCCCTACAGCAGCCCTACGCACTACAGCAGGTACAGCAGGATGGCGCCAAGCTAATCTGGCACTACCCTTGAATTGTCATGGTCGATCCATATCCTGCAACTGGTACGTTGTCTTTAGATGACACTTCCAAAATTTGGAAAATGCGGCTTTGGGGTGAAATGGGTATGACTTGTCAACATGTTAATATTTCATGACATTCGGATACATTTTATTTTATTTTTAGGGACCTCAATTCTGACACAGAAAGTGACATTCCAGACTACCATTTCTCTCCATTTACCAATGTCTCCTTGATTTTTATTTTTTTTTGTCCTCTTTTGTGTATTGTAATTCGGCAGGGGAGCAATCTTGATCTCTTTTTTCGCCTTCCCTTACTGAACTGCGACGAAAGCACGTCTGCAAAATACTAACCAACCCGATCTTTCGGGCTGTCACAGCTGGAGACAACACCCCGGAAACGTCCTCAGTCTGCGGATATCAGTGTACCCAATCTGTGCGGGTAATAGGTATATATTTGCATGAGCCCGTACAGTTTACGTGGACCATGAAACTCTACGCCTTTTGCAGATGAAAGGGTCTGGTGTCCTGAACTGCTCAGTTTTTTTTTTTTCGAGATCCTGAAATAGCTTCGCCGACATTGATTGGGTTGTCGTCCTTCGAGAATTGCTCGGGCTGAACAAGCTTTGAAAACTCCGTAAGAGGAGGAGATAAAAAGCAAATAGGGCGATTTAGTATCAGCAACAAGCGCTGAGTCACAGTCTACAACTGCAGGGCCTCATGGCATGCAGTTTATGCTTATCGGTTGAAGGTAGCTGATAATAAATTCGACAGATATATGTTGAACTCAGAAAAACTAATAATTTAGATTTGAGTAAAATAAATAAATAAATAAATAAATAAATAAATAAATAAATAAAAGCATCACCACCAACGATCCTTAACAGCGAGAGGCATAGATTCTCATGAGCCCCTGCGAATGCAGGGGCTCATGAGAATCTACTCCTCTTGCAGACTGAGTTTAAGCGGTACACTTACAGACTTGCGACTGCGTGAACTGCAACTCGGTCCACTTTTTCTTGCGGAGATGTTAGTTTGTATCGACATTGTGGCACGGGTTTTGTATAACAGGAGGCCATAGAGTCTCATGGGCTCTCTGGCCTGCAGCTGGGCCCCTCCACCTGCATGAGGCACATATGCTCAGGAGCCCCTGCAGCTGCATGCAGGATGTTTGAACTTAACCCTTTGATTGCCAGAACACGCAGATTGTGTTGCTAACATCTTTGTTGAACTCAACGCCGAATAGCCCCAGCCGTACAAGGAGCATAGATACCAAGTGGTGTCAACAAGAGGCATAGGTCCTCAAGAGACCCCGCATCATGAGGATCAGTGCCTCTTGCTGTTGGATAGTATTTATCTTTTTCTTTGCAATGCAGGGGTTGACTAACCTTTGAAACTTGGTATGTAGTGCTGAGTCACACGTACTGCATATATGTACACGGGACCGATTCCCAACAAGAAGGAAACCACTACAGGGGCTCATGAGCATCTATCCCTCTTTCAGACGGAAGGAGATGACTTGAGGGGGGGTGGGGGGGGTGAAACGTTTCTTTTCCCAACCTTCCGTCCTTCTGTAAAGTTTTTTTCTTTCTATCATTTCTCTTCCTGTTCGATCCCTTTCACTTATTGAGATCAGCGACAGTGAAGCCATTGAAATCTTTTCATCACGCGCAGACGTGACTATTTCAGCCCCCAAGTCAACTGCAGTAGAGCAGAGCGACCTTGGTGCTCAAGTGCTTTGCCCTTTGAGAGCAGCGTCCAGCTGATGAAGGACAACATTTTGAGTTGCCACGTTTGTTTTATCTCTCAAAAGATATGTTGAGCACATGGTAGTAAAAAGCACAGGCACACACAGATATAGACAGTGTTGAGCACATTATTGTAAAAATAGACACACAAAGTAACAAAGAAAAAATGCATCAACCAACCAACCAACCAACCAACCAACCAACCAACCAACCAACCAACCAACCAACCAACCAACCAACCAACCAACCAACCAACCAACCAACAAGCACCAGGTGTAGCAGCAGCAGCAGCAACAGCAGCAGCAATAACAACAAGAAAAAACAAACAAAAACAACATCAAAATCAAATCAAATAAAAAAACAAAAACAAAATGTGAGTCACTATTGACCCCAAGAGTGAAAAGGATGTAGGGACATTGACAAATCTATTCTTGAAAATACGTAGTCTCATATTAACACCTTTCCTGCCAACCCGTTTGAAGTGATGTCTCTCACACCATCACAGACTCACTGCTGTTAATCCTGTCACGGATATAAATAATGCCAGAAAGAGGCACAGAGGCATTGGAATCTGTGTCTCTTGAATGTGGGTTTAGTTTGCTGAGCATGGGCACTGGGTTAAAATGATGGATTTAATTTTTTTTTATGAATTGATGGAAATCTTGTCTGCAATCAAACAGCATAAATATACTGCGAGACACATGTTTTGCGACTGATTAAAAAAAATAAATCGCAAAATATTAACGGCTCCTTCGATTTTTGTTTTAAATGGAAATTTAGTATTCTGATAAGCAAACGATTAAAAAACAAATCACTAAAGAAATACAACATTTTGGGAATCATCGGAAGCACGAAAGTGTTTCCGATGATTCCGAAACTGTCGCATTTATTTCGCTCGTCAGTATCTTGTGTTGTTTCCTGGCCACGAAATGTAAAATGATGAAAACTGCTCTAGCTACGAGGATACGCCTTGGCGCGAAACAAACGCACCTTCAAACAGCTCTACTGCAGGTATACAGCAGATTTGAAATTTCTTGTCTCTGTAGTCTTCTAAAAAAAAAAAGAAGAATGTTTTTAGTGCACATGCACACAAAACCTACACTGTCTTTCTGATGAAAAAAAAAAAAAAAAAGAATTCATTGGTTGGATTGATCACTATTATCTTTTCTTATTTTATGTCAGATGTTTGTTTTCTAAAAATAGAACAGATGACGTCATATCTCAGAAACCCCAACAGATGGTGGAATTAATTGTGTGCCGATGCCCAGCACCCCAGTCTACCTTCTCCACCACAAATCAGCTGGTAGATGGTCACTGGCAGCTTCGTCATCGGTAGAGGGGATACGCAAGCTCGCCTATTCCACTACACCCGTTGCTTGAAATAAATTTGACTACTAGTTAAAGGGTGGTGCCAGAATAGCTTGGCGCCTCAGGCGCCAAGCTATTCTGGCACCACCCTTGACCTAAAACAGTTGATCTATCTCCTAATCTGTAATGTAGCTTTCACAGGACAATAAGCATTTTTTTTTTTAAAAATCGGCTTCAGGATGTAATGGGTTAAGACTTCTTCTCATGAGACTCGTCAAATGACGCATCTCAGTCCATAAACTCAGTAACTCTAAGGAGCATTGCAAAGTGAATAAATAATAATAATAATAATAATAATAATAATAATAATAATAATAATAATAATAATAATAATAATAATAATAATAATAATAATAATAATAATAATAATAATAACAAAAATAATAAAAAAATAGGAAAACACTGGACTCACTGCGCATGCACAACACCACACCCTCTCTCTCAGACACACGCACAATTATACACTACTTTCAACCGACCCATCCCTTCCCAACACCATACATCCACTTCCCTCTAGGATCAGAATAAAAGGCAGTCAGTCAACAGTTAGCTAGAGGTCAGCTAAATGTTAAATGTTAAATAGTCAGACATTCACGTATTTAACCCATTACACCCTGAGGCTGATTTTAAAAAAATGTTTCGCTTTTTGTCCTTTGAAAGCCGCATTGCAGATTAGGAGATAGATCAACCATTTTAGTTCAAGGATGGTGCCAGAATAGCTTGGCGCCTCAGGCGCCAAGCTATTCTGGCACCACCCTTGAACTGTCATAGTCAAATGCATTTCAAGCAGTAGTGTATCAGGATGAAAAGGGTTAACGTCTGCTCTCGTCCTTTCCCGAATATGGCCCCGAAAATCAAAGAGATCTCTTCCGGAGTTGCAAAATTGCTGACAGGAGTTAAAAACAAACATGTTGAACATGAAACATAAAGCTAAAACTCCCGGTGATGTTTTCCTCACGTTTGCACGTCTCTATGTTAGATAGATCACGCATACTACGCGATGAAAGAGGTCGCACAACTTGCGGCTCTCAGTATACACGTAAATGTACAATGATTTTTGTTCCGTTAGATTTGCGCAGAAATGTATACTGCTGTTCTATGGCAAACGCCAGTAGGTTCATTGTCGAGAAAAGCGAGGGTTTTATTGTTATTTATACAAATTTTGCTTTTCTAAAAACATAACATACAGACTTTTGCTTTGTAATGGCAGTATAGCAGTGATGCATCGGCATGTCATGTATTTACACAGAAACAAAAAGTGCGTTGGTATGTGATTTTGGACATTACGGTTGAGATCCGTCATATCCAAAATTACATACCTGGACACTAGAGACGTCAGGTACTAAATCACAAACCAGCACGACACCCAACTTTTTCCTTTCAGACCGTCTGCAACCTTTTTAATAGAAAGTAAATTGAAATGTCTTTGCCGTCTGTAAAAGTGACTTTTTTCCTCTTTGAAATTTAGAAGATGAATTCATTTTTTTTTCTGTTCAAGGAAACACGGGAAAGCATTGGTTTTGTTTTTTCAGTATGAACGGGAATGTTTTCCTTTCACGAACACAAGTTTTCTTTTAACCTTTTGGGGACACTGTTTCTTAATTTATTTAGCCCCGACACACCACACCACAGATACGGATCGATCATTAGATCAAGGGTGGTGCCGGAATAGCTTGGCGCCCACAGGCGCCAAACTATTCTGGCACCACCCTTGAACTGTCACAGCCGATAAGTCTCCTGAATTATAATTCATTCTTCTGAATTATAATGCAGTCTTCGGAAATTTGGGATTAGACCTTGAGATACAATGGGTTAAGATTTGACTTTTGTATTTTCCCCTTATATATAAAAGTGTTGATTTAATCATGTCCCCAAACGAAGAGATTTAGGATGGGACGGATCAGAGGGTGGGAGGGGTGGGGGGAGGGGGTGGGGTGGTTCCAGAAGGTTCCCCATGGGTCTGTCTTGGGTCCACCCCTCCGCTTCTCCCTATACACTTCACAGCTGGGGAAGACCATCGGCGAGTACTTGATCCAGTATCATTCATTTGCTGATGATTAGCAGCTCTACACTGACTTTGTCCCGGATCCTACTCTCGCTTATACTGCGGTAGCTCGGCTTGAGTCATGCTGCGCTTCAGGTGAAATCGTGGATGGTTAGAAATATGCTGTGGCTAAATATTGACAAAACTGAGGCCATCCTGTTTGGTCTAACAGCCAGACGAAACATGGCCGCCATTTCACCTAAAGAAGTACCCAACGGAGAAAGAAACACGCTTAGAAAAAACGGTACAACACAATTTATTAATATTTCGGGTAAATACCCTTTGTCAAAATAGACAAACAAACAGAGACATTATTTGCTACTTATCTTCAGATGCAGAAGGAATGTGTTGCCACATTCCTTCTGCATCTGAAGATAAATAGCAAATAATGTCTCTGTCTATTTTGACAAAGGGTATTTACCCGAAATATTAATAAATTGTGTTGTACCGTTTTTTCTAAGCGTGTTTCTTTCTCCGTTGGGTACTTCTTTGCATTTCACACGCTTGGCAGTCACCTTTTTGGTCTGGATTGCTTATTCGCCATTTCACCTGCATAACTATTGGTGAGTCACAGATTCAAATTTCTGAGAGCGTTCGCGACTACGGACTAAACCTGGAAGCTGACCTCGGAGTATGTCTGTACACATCAGCAAAGTAGTGAAGAGGTGGTACTACTTTCTGCGCCTGCTCAGCAAACTACGCCTATATTTGACACTTCAGCTGCAAAGTATGTTGCCCTTGCTCTGGTAATGCCTAGGCTGGACTATTGCAATAGCACCCTGTGGGGCCTGCTAGCACCCAGCTCCACGCCTGCCAAAAATACAGAACACGGCTGCGGCACGCATTGTCACCCGCACCAAATCCACTGACCATATCACTCCAGTCCTTAACTCATTCAGCCCGACGGCCGTATTTCCCAAATTGTGGAGGTGTCATCTAATGACTCTGCAACAGTTGCAGGAGATGGATCGACCATGATAATTGAAGGGCATTGCCAGATTAGCCGGCTTGGCGCTGACAGGCGCCAAGCTAATCAGGCACTACCCTTGAATTATCATGGTCGACTCATCTCCTGCTGTAGTGCGTCAGGGCTGAATGGGTTAAGTAATTTCACTGGCTTCCCATCCAGTATAGAAATGATCACAAAATCTTGTGCCGTGACCTACGCGTGTATGCACCAATCAGCACCTCTGTACCTCCAGGAACTCATCATTGCATATACACCTGCTCGGTCTCGATCTCGACTCCGCCTTCCGAGTTCAAAAGACACCAGAAAGAAGCGCTTTGGATATTGAACTTTTAAAAACGCTTCTCATAAGCTATGGAATGCGCTCCCAGCATATTTGAAGGAGGCAGAGTTTTTCCAGTCTTTCCGCAGACAACTGAAGACACATCTCTTCAGTCTGTCCAGCTGAGCAAAATCGACTGTGACTGTAGTTTTATTCTTCTTTCTTCTCTTTTTCTCTCAGAATGGTGCTTTGCTATCCCTTCTGTACAAAATCTCTTCCTACACAGCGCTTCGAGCATTCAGTACTGGATGGATAGATGCGCTCTACAAATGAACATCATCATCATCATCATCATCATGAGACCTAAAACCCTGCCCCCCCCCCCTTCCACCCCAACCCCAAAACCCCGCAGCCATACCTTTCCCGCACACATACCAAGGGGACTTACTCAGATCTGGACATACACACAGGGGATCCCAGGGGATCTAACTGTGTATGTCCAGCGCTGAATAATTCCCCTTGGTATGTGTACTGTTCTACCAGCGCTAGCCTCACCTATCTGGTTTGTGAGCGTACCTTCCCCGGAAATCTTCCTGCACCAATAAGAGATGACAACTCAAAGGTGTTTTTCATGCAAGTCGGTGTTTTTCATGAGGCATCAACATAATTAGACACTACCGTTCAGCCGTCGCCGTCCAACCATTTCCTGTGACTGACTTTTTGCGTCAGCAGTGTCCCGCAAAACTGAAATGCTAGAACGCAATATATATTAGCATAATTAGCCTGCACTGTAAGTGGACGCAGATTAAGTTTCTCAGTGAACTCTTTGTTAATTCATTCAGCCCCGACACACCACAGCAAGACATGGATAGAGCATGATAGTTCAAGGGTGGTGCCAGAATAGCATGGCGCCCATAGGCGCCAAGCTATTCTGGTACCACCCTTGAACTATCATGCTCGATCTGTCTCTAGAATTGTAATACAGTCCTTAAGACTGGGGGATTTCGGTCCTGGGGTGGAATGAGTTAATTCAACGCCAGAAAACCCCAGACGTCGAAGGGACATAGATCCCAAGTGGTATCAGCAAGAGGCATGGATCCTCATGAGCCCCCGCAACTGCGGCGTCTCATGAGGATCTATGCTTCTTGCATTTGAACGATTTTCTCGACAATAAAGGGGTTAAATTTAGCTTTAGGATTACCATTCAGGCGTCACGCGAATTAGGCACTACCCTTGATGCGCCATGCTTACCCTACGACGGTAACATAACGCCGTCCATCCACTTCCTGCGACTGTTCATTTCAGTTTGCGAGACACTGCTGACGTTTCTAGGCCGCAGCACTAAATAGCTAGGGAGTAATGGAGTCGAACTGCAATGGCCAAACAAAAGGAAGTCGGGCAAATGACCAGTGCCGAATAGGTCCTCGGGCCGACATCGGCCCCAGCGGCTCACTTGGTAGATGGCTAACCCAAAAAGCCATTTGGTATCAGTTTCAGCCAACTTAATAAAATTTTAAATACAAAACGATTTCCAAATACCGCATATGGTGTAGCTCGCTTGAGCTTGCCCTTAGCACCACGTGAATGTTCTGTGTTTACGTACAGTGTGTGAGTGAATGCGTGTGATTCACGTGAGCGTGCTTGTTGGGTTCAGTTCGCGGCTACATTTTGCGCATTGAGTTATATTATAAAAAAATATGAGAAATGCGCTATATAAATGCTATGCATTATTTATTATTAATAAATAACTGCAGACAGTAAATGGCGGTTTGTCTGATTCAATCAACGGGTGAGAAGGGCAGAGTGTATGCGGTTATCTGAAGACAAACACAACAGAAACGGCAACGGCAACAATGACATTAGAAGCAACAGCAACAATAACGATAGTAACAACAACAGAAGAAGAACAACAAAAACACCACCACCACCACCAACAACAACAACAACAACAAAACTCAACAGCAGCAGAAACAACAACAGCAGCAGCGTTGACGTGAAAGACAACTGTACTCGTACACAAGCAAAATCATAAAACCAACCAGAGCAACACCAACAAAATCAAACCCAAAACCAATGTCAGAATAACGCAACACGACGGTAAAGAACATAATCACGCGAACACGAAAACAACACGACGCGACACGACATGACTCGAAATGAATATCAACATACGACTCAAGTAGAAGGAGGAGGTGAAGAAGAAGAAGAAGACCAACAAACAACGACACCGCACCACCACCCCAGTGAACAAAGGTCATCGGGCCCACGACGGCCGCAGTTGGCCCGCCCAGGGCTGTGCGCAGGCTCACTGCGGCCGTCGTGGGCCCGAACGCGTTTTGCTACTGAGGATTACCAACCCCACCATCATCTTCACTACCGCCACCAAGACCACCGCCACCAACAACAAAAAGCAGCATTGACACACGAAAGACAGCTGCAATGCGATATCTATCAAACTGGAGAAAACTGGGGACAACGTTTAAAAACTTTTCGAAGATTTCTTTTTCTTTTATGGAGCCGCAGTCAGTCAGAAAGAAAAAGAAAAAGAAGAAGACAGGAATAAAGACAAACCCACAAAACAATGGTAAACAAGATAAAAAGTTAAACACTAGAAAGGAAGGGAGAAAGAAAGAACACTAGAAAGAAAGAAGGGGAGTAACTTTCCGCTAAGTACCGTCTACGCAGGGGGACACTTGCGCTACTTCACGTGTCCATCTTAATCTTTCACGTGTGTTGTTCGACTAAATTACGACATGTCTGGACATTGTTGCTGGAAAATGTCAAGACTTTACGGCAGCTAGTCACTTCCAGAACTCAAATCAAAAGTTGCCCCAAGGAAATGTCAGGATTTCTGGCCGCAAGGCTTATTTGGTCGAGAGGTCAGTTGACTTGTTTCCTCAAAATTGCATTCTATCCCGAGTCCGAATAATGCTTTTGGAAAGTAGTTTATGCCAGAGTCGTTTTGTCGATGGAGTATTATTTAATGTCGAAGGAAATGCTTGATTATGTACCATTGAGAAGGGAACAGAACTTATTAGTACGAAACTAGAAAAAAAAAAAAAAAAATGCTGGATACACTCCTGTGATACCATGCTAGTTGCTTCACACACACTGTCAGTCACAGCCTACTACAGGACTACTTTGATTTTCTCTTCATGATGATGCGCATTGAGTCACTGAACATGTGCTCATGAAACAGTTTAATTTTTTTTTCATTGTATACTGACGAGCAAAAGAAATGCGACAGTTTTGGATTCCAAAAATGTGGCATTTCTTTTGCTCTTCAGTATGTTTACATCAAGTACCAGACGGCCTTATTTGTCTTTTATTTTGGTGATTGGTCGTGCATTTATGTTACCGGCTTCACAACAGATGGTAGGGACCGGCCAGAAAGTTTATTTCTGCTAATGTTTGTATACCTGGATTCATTGTTTGTATACCTGCATTCAACCAACACAACAGCCAACCAACCAGCCAAACAAACAAACAAACAAACAAACAAACAAACAAACAAACAAAAAAACCTCAAAGAATGTGTGCACGATTCCAACGTTTTATTCTTCAACAACTGACATAACAGGACTTTTTTTGTTGTTGTCAAGAACAATTAACCATCACAGCAAACGTCCGCAGTATACAACAAACTTCATCAAAAATTGGCAGTGACAAACTTTGTACCACACTTTTTTTTTGGTCATTACAACGTAAATGATAGAAAACAAAACCGCGCAGCAAAGAAGACATCGCCTTACAATCTTCCTCCGTACGATGGAAAACGTGTGTAAACCAACGGTCAGCAACTGGTATAGATCCTGTAGAGCCCCGCAATCCTCCTGGGGCATACGTTGCTCTATGCCGATTGTGATTACTGTTGGAATAAAATATGTTTGACTCATGCAAGGCGCCCCGCATCAATAGCTGCGGAAATGTCGTATAGCGTTTCCGGCGGCAACGCTATACGACACTTACGCAGCAAATGATGCGGAGCGCCTTGTACGAGGTAATATCTAATACACACCTCAACGGTATTTTAATCACTTTCACTGTACAAAAAGCAACAACAGTATAGTTAATATCAAATATACAAACAAGTAACAATAACAAACCCTGTATGAAATGCAGGAGAGTGTCATCACAATAATAAACAAAACAACAACATAAGAGAGAAAAACACTTCGGAAAATAGTGAAAAACGATTACGTCAATATATATTTTTTACCGCACACACAAAAAAAAACCTTGGATCGTAATCATATGTACAGTTACGCATCAGATTGACTCTGTAGGCCTACATGCTCATTTCTAGGACTTTAAGTGCCTGGAAACAGTCTAAGTCCCTGGTCTCTGCATTTTGTTTTTAGTTTGTTAGAACAGTGTAGTACAATTTAATACTACATGTTAGTTCTATGTCAGAATTAATTTAGAAAACACACGAAGTTGTCACATTTGACAAGTTGGCACAATAAAGTTGGCGGATTTTGTAATCATGTGCCCCTGATATGGAGGATCAAGAGAAACTGTACATATAAATACCTACTGCATTGTCCTCGTTCTCAAGGGATACTACCTACACTTTCAGTGTGTCAAACTCGAGCTCTTTATTCTCACCCAAAATCTGTTTGGGGAATAACTCATCAATTGTCGTGTGCTGGTTTGTGCGTTTGGACCTTATACCTTTGAGCCGTAACGTCCCAAATCACAGAGCAGCACACATTTCAAGTATTATAATATTTCTGTACTGCGTGGTAAACCATTGTTCAATAGATATAATACTAAATTAGCTCTTTCTAAGGTTAATTCACACAGCTGAAATAGACATGTCGACATAGTCCTTTAAACACTGTTATTTAACTCATTGTACCCTAACACCGAAATCCCAAATTTTGCCGTTGTCATTTGAAGACTGCATCGCAGTGCAGGACACAGATCGACCATGACAGTTCAAGGGTGATGCTAGAATAGCTTGGCGCCCATAGGCGCCAAGCTATTCTAGCATCACCCTTGAACTATCATGGTCGATCCATATCTAACTGTGGTGTGTCAGGGGTAGAATGAGTTAACTGACTTTGACGGCATATCGATTTCGGCTATCCGCCATTTGCTATTTTTTTCCCCCCGTGAATAAAATTGGAATACAATTCACAACATATCCGACGGCCACTGATAGACTTTTGGAGCAAAGCACGAGCAGTACAAGTTGTCATACTGTACAAAGACTATGTACATAATTTTATCCTGTGCAAAAAGTACTAAAATACAGGTTCTCTTGAATAGTCGTATATTTAAAAACTCATATTATACTGCTAGCATCAAAGATGTCTTCCTGTGACCTTACATTCAATGTGACGAAATTGTGTGTGCGTGTGTGTGTGTGTGTGTGTGTGTGTGTGTGTGTGTGTGTGTGTGTGTGTGTGTGTGTGTGTGTGTGTAGGCAAAAGATCTGAAATGGGTGACTGTCTTTACCATCCTTATGGAAAATGGGTGTGTGTAAAAATCTGGGTGCCAAAGTCAGACATCCATTTTTTCTGAGGGTTGTTTCTACATTGTCTTGGGGTAAAGATTCATAAAAAATAAAAAGATCAGTTTTTCTCATTTTGGCGTTAACACATGCACTTTTGTGTTTAACAGACACGCCTGTAGTGTGTTTGAAAACTTGTCCCTCCCAGCAATGTGCGTGTGTTGTGCGCACAGAACCCCGAAAATGGGCGTGTGTGTGTGACATCACCCTTCTCAGCTATAAATAACTTCATAGCTGATATGGGTCAGGAAGGGTGTGGGAGACGGGGGTGGTGGGTGGGTGGGGGGTTTTGGGGTGGGGGGGGGGGGATATTTTGTTGTTTGAGGGAGTAAATTGTTTATGTTCCTACAAAATTAGGTTTGTTATTTGAGGGTGTGGTTGTTTTATTAAAAAAGTTTTGAGTTGTGATGTACTTCCGGGGTGATGTGGAGGAAGGTCATGTCTAGTGAGAAATTTGAGATTCATGTATGAGAAATTTGAGATTCATGTATAATTTGAGATTCATGTATGAGAAATTTGAGATTCATGTATACGTTCACCAGCGACTTAGCCTATACGTTTTCTACGTTTGTTTCCATGTCAGATGAAGAAGGATCTTTGATCCGAAACGTCGTTCTTTGTTTCTATTTTAAAGGGTTTTCCACCACTATCTTCTGTTTTTCTTTGACTTAGCCTATAATTATATTCGTGCGCCGGTTGCTAAGAAGTGAAGTGATTGTATGAGTGCGCAGTGTGAGAGAGGACGTATAGACTTTGGGGGAGGCTGCTGTTGTCTTGTGTCTTTTGGTTCAACCTGTTGCTTTGTTTGTGGGTTTGTTGGTGTTATGCTTTCGTTTTGACTACAACTCCTGTCAGATTGATGCACAAATTGATTGAATGCAAATGATGTCACACAGTCAGTGTCGTTAGGTGCGTTGTCTGCTGCAGTCGGTCGTTTAGTGCAGTATGTAATGCTAGGTCAGAGAAGAAAAAAAAACAAAAAAACCTAATGTTGCCAAAGGGTGTAATAGTAAAGTATTGTTTGTGTGAATGCTGCGTTTTTGAGGGAAGGACTGGAAAGTCGAGTGCTGAGTGAAGAGAGAAGGCGACAATGGGAAAACTATGATATCCAGCACTATTACGTTGGAATAGATGCATAACAGTTACGACAGGCCTGTAAATGAAAACACTTTTAACATTAACAAAAGTTGAGTATAAGGAGAGGTTTTAAAACAGTTTTAATAAAAACTGTTGCCCGACACGCTTCTAAAAACAACAGTTTCTAGTTTTAAACCTTGCACCGCGCCATAAACGCCGCGATTGCTTCTCAATCTTAGCTGTCCTATAGTGTGGAATGTGGGACTTGTCCAACTGGATCCATCTGGTGCACTCCAAATGTGTATTTGTGGGTGGTTTGATGTGCAACTCGTTGCGCGCCTCAGAAATGACCTCCTGATTCCAGGGATAATTAAAATCTTTCATTCATAAGAGAGCATTCAGCAGCTCTATAAAACCCAAAGTGATGACCCCCCACCCTCTCCCCACCTTCACCCCCACCCCCACCCCTCCCCTCCCCCCACAACCCCACCCAAACAATCATTAGAAAATCAACCAGAGGTATTTTTAGTGAGGTATTTGTTCACTGTGTGTTGTGTCATTGTGCTTTACATTTTTAATGCAGGAAAAAGAAGGAATATACATTAAGTTGAAAAAAGAATGACAACAATCAAATAAATGTGGAAAAGAAGCATCAACTATTCCGTGAACTTTACCTTATTACAGACACCTAATTTTCTTGAGATGTCCATGCTAAAATGAATGATTTGACAAGGACACCCATTTCTACTGTAATGCCAGTTTTTGTGTGAGAGGCACCCACTTTATTGGTAGAAACCCATTTTTTCTCCATCCAGTGGCTCTGTTTCTAGAAAATGTCTTTTTTATTTTAAGTTGTAGAGCTTAGTTACAAGGTGAGTTCTAAACATTCGCATCAACTCCAGAGCCCTAGAATAAATAGAAATATGGAAACCCATTTTCACATAAAATGGTAGGTAACCCACTCTGATGGTTTTGTCTCCCTGTGTGTGTGTGTGTGTGTGTGTGTGTGTGTGTGTGTGTGTGTGTGTGTGTGTGTGTGTAAGTGTGTGTGAGTATATATTACTGCAGTTAAAAAAACATTCATAAAATAATTGGAATAAAATCAATACAAATATGCAGACAATCCAGATCATAACAGTCTGTAAAAGAGTCTGTAAAACAGGCATTACACAACATAATTATATGTTTTTAAAAATATGGTGAGTTACATTGTTTCGAAACATTACGCGACGCAGCTTGTTATAAAAGGATCTTCTCCTGGCAATAAAGGATTAACTCAGTTAGCAATATCTCCATTTCAAAATATCTCGTTTGCAGAAACAACGAAAAAGACTAACTTATTAACCTTTGTGTTATTCGATTGTCGTAACGAACGACTTTTCTGTTTTTCTTTACGCAGATGAGGTCCCCAAAAGAGCAATAACACCTTTGTTAGTGTGCCTATACTCACAGTTCGTGAACAGATGGGAAGGAACGTCTTACAAACAATAAGAATCCGTTTCACTGGCAAATGTTAGCACTCAAAGCATTGCTTAGAAAAGGAACATAAAAATTAAAAAAAAAAAACCTTATTAATAACATATTGCCGCAAATGGAACAATGAAGGAAGATTTGTGTGCCAGTATATGATTTTTCACAAAAGTCACAGGCCAGCACACATTCCAGCCTTCAGTTTTCCAAGATGCAAAAAGAGATCATGCAGGTACTGACTGCATTCATGCGTTTAATTTTTGCCTCCAGAAAATGTAGACGCATTACTTCAAATTTCACCCATTCAAGGCGTCCCGCATCAATAGCTGCAAAACTGTCGTGTAGAGTTGCCGGCGGCAACTCTTTACGGCTCTTCCACAGAGGCCTGAGCCATTGAATGAGTTAAAAAATCCTTAGTTACTGAAGGATGTACTTTTAAGCATGGATGCATAGGTATTGAAAGTATGAACTAATGAAAAGTAAATGCCCAATGAGCAAAGGGCCATCTGGCCGATGTCGGCCGCCGTTGCCCTGCGCACGGAGTGCACTGCTCTGTAATTAGGACCTTACAGCTTCCAGAAACCAGCGCACACGTGTAGAGTACGTGCTGTAATGGCTGTTGGAGCGATCGTGTTAGTATTGGTGGCTTTTGAGTGGTGGATGGTGGTGATGACGACAATGGCTCAATTATGATGAAAAAAATGATGCTGATGACGAAAATACTATCTTTAACCAGCCAGGCATAGTTTAAGTCATACTGCTCGTAGTCAATTTGAAATGGATTTCATAAAAAAAAAATTAATCTGAAAAACATCCCATACCTCCCCAGATAGGCCCATTCGGGGAGTACACTCTGAGTTAGTTTATCTGGGGAGTACTCCCGCAAAAGTACGGGGTATTTACACATTATTACTCGACCATCACACAATAATTTGTACATAAAAACATTATTTATACAAATTACACCCAAGTAGAGGTAAAATGCCATTCTTCTTCGGAAAATTTATTTCTGCAAACAGACTTTCTTGAAAACGAGATCAAATCGCACCAGCACGTTTTACGCAGAAAGATTTTTTTTTTTTTTTTTTTTTTTTTTGTGGGGGGGGGGGGGGGGGGGGGGAGGGGGAGGGGGGGATTAAAATTACATTTTTTTTAACAAGTCACTTTTTCGTCAGAAAACACAGTTACTGCAGAGAAAAACTGTATTCAGTTCCTTCCACAGACGGCCAATGACTGACGAGCAAAAGAAATGCAACATTGTTGGAATCATCGGAAACACTAAAGTGTTGCCGATGATCCTAACAACGTCGCTTTATTTTTGCTCGTCAGTATATTTCTTCAGACAAACACAAAAATCATGTACACTATATACATGTAATAATCATTTTGAGAGGCAGTTACTGGTTTTGGTCTCCAGTCAAAAGTGAGTAAATTATCGGGTCCCACAACAACATATACAACAAATTTGAGAGACATTTCTTTTTAGCGGGTTTGGTGTAAAGCAATATTTACTTTATATAGATAAATAGCGATTTTATAAATGAGAACAATAATGTTTTTGGGCCTCTAATAACAAAAACCAAAATGCAAAAGTGTTGAGCACTTTTACGAAACAAAATATAAAATCATTCGAGATTGAAGAAAAAAAGGTTTTGATATACAAAAGCTAATTATGCAGCCATACTCAGACTAGAGATTCTAAGTAATTGGGAAGTAGGTCAACACCTGTGGGTTTTTGACGTAAACTGTGTGACATCGCATGATTGCTCGGGGTTTTAATCCACTGTCTTCGTCGAAACACCAGCAATTTTGACCTTCTGCTTTCCGAACAACGTCTTTTAACTCAATGGAGAAGTGCCGCATCCGATTACGCGGCGTCAAGCTGCATATCCGGATGTGGCACGTCTCCAATGAGTTAATGCATGGTTTTTTATCTCGGTTAGCGGAAGTAATCATTCCAACAGAAACGACCGGATTTTTTGGTCTTCAAATATAAAATATTAATAGAATCATCGGTTTTGGTCTTCAAAACAAATTACGTATGAGGCCTGCCATGCAAGCTGTAGGTCCATTCGGTCCGGCAAAACCGATATTGATCTGCAAAACAAATTTCCTACATAATGATATCGTTATTTTGAGAAACACTAACATGGGTGGATCACTAAAAGAAGATAATGATGTGTGGTGGTCTGCGGTTTTGGATCTTACCGTTTTAGGGCGTAAGGTCCAAAGTGACAGACTGGCACACACAACAACAACAACAACAACAACAACAAAACCAACCTAACAAAACAACCCCCCCCCAAAAAAAAAAAACCAAAAAAAACAAAAAGACAAAAACAAAACAAAACAAAACAAACACCCCCCCAAAACAAAACAAAAAAAAAAAAAAAAAACAAAAACAAACCAAAACAAAACAAACAAACAAACAAAAAAACAACACACAGAGGTGTTAACTCGTTCAAGGTGCCCTTTATCAATAGCTTCGGAAGTGTGGTATAGCGTTGCCGTCGACAACGCTATACGATACTTTCGCAGCTACTGATCCTGGAATCCTTCAATGAGTTAATGTTACTGGCGAGGCAGCAGTTAACACTACTAAAAGTGTATATCTTTTATTTCTACCCTTTCTTGGACTTTTTTTTATATTATCAAGGGATGAGGCGGTGGGTGAGAGGTGGGAGGGTGGTGGAATGGGATATTGATTAATGTCGTATTAAATATATTTAAGAAGAACATATGTTAATAATAATATTTAAAAGATAAGAAGATAAGAAATATACAAAAATAAAATATGCCTCACATTTCATTAACAAAGACCAACAAACAAATATCAATTAAAAATAAACAAACACAACAAGTAATCAAATAATTCATCTTTGTGTGGTCTGTGACTTTGGGCCTTACGACTCTAACTCGTTAGCTCCTAAATCACAGACCAGCACGCATTTATAATACACTGACGAGTAAAACAAATGCGACATCATTTTGGTATCATAGGAAACACTTCAGTGTTTCCGATGATGCCAGTGATGTCGCGTTTCTTTTGCTAGTCAGTATATCAATAACTCAATAATATTCGACTGTATTCACTTAATAAAGACAGATGCAGAGAATAATACTGGAACGAAAATCTTTTTTCCAGGGAGTGTGCTCATGCATGAGTCTGTGGTTCTGCAACTTATTATAAAAAATCGTAGAGCAGTACTGCACAGGCCAGTACGCAAAAGGCTATCGGGCCAAAGTCGGCCGCAGTGGGCCTGCGCACTGTCGTACGCGGGCCCACTGCGTCTTACTTAGGCCTGATGGCTTTTGCGGATTGGGAGGGTGTTTTAGGAATACCAGGTTTCGGGCAGCCGCAAAGCCACACTGAACAAAATTCAAAATTTAAATTTGTAAACGAAAAGACAAACGGCTCAACGCTATCCTAATAATGTTTACCATAAAGTGTCAATTAACCCCCTTAGTGCAAGCAGCCACCGGTACTGCTGTGTACAGTACCGGTGGCTGCATGCACAGGGCGATTCAAATCCTTCACTGCCGGGGAAAAAATGCGAACACCACCCAGCTGCAAGAGCCAGATAACCGCGTAAGGCCCCGCAGATGCGGGGCCTCACGCGGTTATCTGCCTCTTGCTGCCTCAGTTCATATCCGTGTTCCTTGGATCGATGGGATTATTCGATGTTGCTCTTGCACTGCTTTCAAAGACACAATTTTGCGCTCACGGGCAGTGAAGGAGATTGAGTAATCCAAGTAATAATGAAAGAGACATGGACCTGGACCTGTCGGGCACAATCTCGAATACCGTTACAACTCGAGTTTCAGGAATCCGGTTGCAGTTTTAAAAGACAGAACGGGACCACAGGCATGGGATGCTCGTGGCGCAATCGATCGCCTCTTAACCCATTACATCCTGAAGCTGATTTATTAAAATTTGCTTATTCTCGTACGAAGACCACATTACAGATCAACCATTTTAGTTCAAGGGTGGTGCCAGCATAGCTTGGCGCCTTAGGCGTCAAGCTATTCTGGCACCACCCTTGAACTGTCATAGTCAATTTAATTTCAAGCAGTAGTGTATCGGGATGAAAAGGGTTAACATAGCTAGTAGCTAAATAGCAAGACTACTGCCCGCGTTCACCGTGTCACTGTCAGTAGACGCAGATTTATTTATGAAATGGCTTCCTTAAATCAACGTTAAAAAGCTCCAGCCATCGAAGGAACATGCATGCAAAGCGACGTCAGCAAGAGGAATATATAGATCCTCACGAGCCTCCGTAGCTGCGAGGGCTCATGAAGATCTACGTCTTTTGCATTTGGATCATGCTTACTTTTTATCGGAAACGAAGGGGTTGAATGGTGATCGATCACGCAACGAACGTCCCATGCCTGTGGACTGGACCAGGGAGCATTACATGATCAAGTTATGTTCACTTACATGGCTCTTATGTTAAGGCCCCTGTTAGCGGACGTAGCTCGCCTAGGTTCCCTGACCCTATGTTAGTTACTGTACAGAGGAAAACATTGGCCCCAAATTGAAAGAGCTGCGAACTTCAAGGTGCTGGTCTCAGCATAACCCCTTCACTGCTGACCAAAAATGAACATGGTCCAACTGCAAGAGACATAGATCCTCATGGGGGCTCATGAGGATCTATGCCTCTTGCTGATACCACTGTGTACCCATGTTCCTTGGACGGTTTGGACACTTTTGGCGTTGAAATTTAACCAGGAAGCACACTCTGCGTTCACTGGCAGTTAAGGAATTAAAACCCCAGGATTGACGATCGCTCTTCCCTGGTCGATTGGAAACTCACCTTTTAAAACGGAAAGTTCATGATACTTTCTTTTTTTGCCATACAAACATGTGTGCTAGACGGTGATCTGAGTCATTGCCGCTTCGACCCGCAAGTTACAAAACCACACACCAGCACATTTTGACGCGCAACAAAAAGCGACATTTTTGGAATCATCGGAAACACTTTAGTCTTTCCGATGATTCCAGAAATGTCGCATTTCTTTTGCTTGTCAGTATACAAATGGTCCCAACCAAAGGAGTGTCAAACACGGAAAATTTGCTTTCAGCGAAAATGACAAACTGTGTGCTGGTTCTGTAGTTCTAGACTTTAAGCTTCAAGGCGTAAGATCAGGAATCACAGATCAGCAAACAAATAAAAAAGAAAAAAAAGAAAGAAAAAGAAATACGTCTTGACACGACAGAATAACATGTCAAATCCACTTCGGCTTCAGAAATTTCTTTGATTGCTTGTGCGGAACTTAAGGAGCAAAAACATTTGCCTAATATGGGCGTACACATGCAAAGTATAACCAGCAATGAAAACTTAGATTTACATAGGCCTACACCATCACCACCACCACCACCACCCAAATTAAAAAAAAAAAATAAAAAGAAAAGAGAAAATCCCCACAAAAAAATCCAAACAAACACGCACACAAAAACCACCTTGACACGATAGAATTACATAATGTGAAATCCAGTTTGACTCAGAAATTTCTTTTGTTGGTGTGTCCCTTTCAGATCAAAAATAATAGTTCGAGGTTTTCTGGATCTGAATCTGAATGGGTGTACACACATTTGGGGACGGCCAGCAGTAGTTTTACAGTTAGTTTGCCTTAGGTTTCATCTAACAATGATTTAAACTTGAGTTTACTTAGGTTTCACATGGCATCCAGCAAGGAGTTCAAAGTGAGACGAAACCTAAGGCAAACCCACTTTCAAATCACTGTTATGACATCGGATGCCTGTGGGGTGCAAATGCAAAGATCAAGCACAACCATCGTCAGTCGAGTTCCGCTCGGATCGACGGTTGCAAATCTCGGGTTGTATTCATTTTTGTCGTGAGGATCTAGGCCCCATGCCGATGGTGTGTTTGTTCCTGCGCAGCGAAAAAAAAAACCCACACCCTCAAACCTTTCTTCCACAGGCATGGCATGATCGCTGCGTAATCAGTTACCGCCATAACACAGTTATCCCTGTCATAGAGGTTTTCGATTACACAGCGATCATCTCATGCATGTGCTTTCTCCCAAACGAGTGTTTATTTTGCCCCGCTCCCAAAGTGTTTGAAAGCGTCCAAGTTCTGAAAGTTGTCCAACGACAAGTTGGGATGACAAACTGCAGAAATTAAAGGCATTAAGTTACTGACACTCTGAGTCATTTCCAACGTTTCGTAGCTCTTCCAGTATTATCCCCGGTAGTAGAACATCTTCGGGCCCACTGTGGCTGTCGTCGTGGGCCCGAAAACCATTGCTTAATGGGATGGGAATTAAACAAGAGTTGCATCCGGGTAGTACGCCACAAGTACACTTACATTCAAATAAGATGCTAAGCCCAGACACACCCACTAGGGAAATACGCAACAAGTACTCTCCTATTTAAATGAAAGCGAAACATCTCATTTGAAAAGGAGTGTACGTGTGGCGAACTCCCCAAGTAGGTCTGTCTGGGGAGTACTGGTAAGGATAGAAAGCAGCCATCGGCAACTCCGAGCGTTTTGGCCCAATCAAAAGCAACAAGTTTCCTTAGCAGGCCAGCCGCCATTACGACGACTTTGTATAGTTAATCTCGGCCGGTCTTCACTTTTAGCAGCAAGAGGCACATGAATCGATATATCTTATGAGAAATGGGAACCCGTCAACCTTAGAGGCTGGCTCTTAGGGAGATCATCTCTCCTGCTTAGAGAAACGGCGGGCAAGCCACACGCGCACGAAGTATTCAACGCTGACAGCACAACTGCGTCTGGTACTTATCATAGCTCGATCCGTAGGCCCTTAGAGTAAAGGTTGATTGTTTTTCTCTCTCGCACGCTTCTTGCAAATAGAGGTTATTCCTCAGGTGTAATCAAACATGAGCAAAAGGTCCATGGGCCGACGTCAGCCTTAGCTGGCACAGCACAGCCGTGGACGGGCCAGCTTAGGCTGATGTCAGCCCAAAGTCCTCTTGCTTACCAGCATTTTTTTTCTTTCTCAAGTCCATTCAGCACTAGGATAACGTGTTTGCAGTCTCACTTTTAACCCATTTAGCCCTGGCACCCTACAGCAGAGATGGATAGACCATGATAATTCAAGGGTAGAGCCAGATTAGCTTGGCGCCCGTCTGGCACTACCCTTGAATTATCATGGTTGAGCCATCTCCTGCAACTGGTACATAGTCGTTAAATGACACCTCCCATATTTTGAGAAAACGCCCTTGGGGTTAAATTGGTTAACGCTCCCGGGTACCGCAACATATTGAGGCGGACCTGTACTAGCACATATTCATGGTCACAGAGACTATGTTTTGCTTTTTTCGTGGCAATTGCATGCGAATAACCAAGTGCCGAAAAACGAACGCAGTCGGCACCCGGTACTGCGTACAACTCTGGTACACGATTACCTACCGTAAGAGAGACCATGGCAAATTTTGCTTTCATCTGCAAGAGGTATAGATTCTAATGAACCCTCACTCTGATCGATACATCTGATGAGAAATGGAAATCTTCAGAGGAAGGATGATTCTTTGAGATTATCTTCACCAACTACAAAAATCCCCTAGCGTACTAATTAATATTTGCAAGAGGCATAGATTTTAATGAGCCCTGGATGCCGCAATTCAAGTTTGGGGGCTTTTACGTATTTTGTTTTAAAGCCTAGGATATTTCTGAGGTGTGAGGCAATAATTCGGTTACAGAGAGAGAGAGAGAGAGAGAGAGAGAGAGAGAGAGAGAGAGAGAGAGAGAGAGAGAGAGAGAGACACACACACACACACACACACACACACACACACACACACACACACACACACACACACACACACACACACTCAGACAGCCAGCCAGACAGAGACACAGAACGTAGGATCTATAACAACTTGGGAAATGGCTTTGCTGTGCGCTTTCGACCCTGCGCACTGGGTATTGCCATAACGAGAAACCGGAGCTGGTATCGAGCCAACACTGTAAAACTCTGATGAGGAAAAGTATGGATGACCGCTTTGAAATCAGAACACATCTGCCACAGCTACAAAATTAATTAGACTTAGACCAAAGCTAATTAAGACTGAAAAATCTCGTAACCGGATGATGTCAGCTAATGAAGATCAGTAAAGGCGACAGCCTAACAAATCCACGGCGTTGTGTGTGTGTGTGTGTGTGTGTGTGTGTGTGTGTGTGTGTGTGTGTGTGTGTGTGTGTGTGTGTGTGTGCGTGCGTGTGTGTGTGTGTTTCTCTCTCGAAACTTTTGACTTTGAAATCAGGAGGTTGGAAATCAGTTCTAGATTCAACTAATCAGCTAGATGGCGTTGCCATTACACCAAATTGAAACTAGTCTCAAGACTGCGTAAAATCCCGATCATCAACAGTAAAGACGGCTTTGCAGTCACGAAAAATAATCAGGTCTAACTTCAATTAATCGGTGAAATGGGTACTCCATGAACAAAAGACCATTGGGCCGACGTCGGCCCCATGGCCTTTTGGGCATTTGGTATTGCCATGACCACACATTGAAATTGCCTCAACCACGACTGCTAAGCAAAGCTGATAAGCAAAAGAAATTACGCGTTACTTTGAGGTCAGACAAAACGTGTCAAACTTCAATAGACGAAACGAAAAGAGGATTGACTACAGGAGTATTATAATATATAGGAATATAAAAGAAAAACGTCTATTGTATTTGAGGGGAAAAAAACAAACCTTTCCAGGCCGCATTCCCATCTACTGACAACAAAACACAAATATTATAAGTGATCTGCAAGTCAAACAAAATCAGTGAATTTAGTCTTTTCACTGACAGTTACCAGGTATCATTTCTTTAACTCATTCGAGACCTGCCGCCTACGGATACGCGGCGAATGCGTTAAGACTGTCGCAGTTGACCACCTTTGTCTGTATACTCTCAAAAAAGTGTGAAAATTACGTCATAAATGTGTATTAATCTCTGATTTGAGACCTTACGGTCATAGGCCATAGGTTCAAAATCACAGACCAGCACACATGTGACGTCACAGACGGATACATTATTCTGCTAAGAGACAGCACGTGATAAAACACCATGTATGTCACATGTCATATGTCAAAAAACGGAAAATTCCATCATCACCGCGTGATATATAACAATACGACATCGTAGCAGCGTCAAATTATTGATAACGTCATCCTCACAAGGTTATGCCTAATTATCCTCACAATTTTTGTGTACGTGACACATAGTAGTGTATTATTCATAATGTATTGTCATCAATGCAAGACCATATTATTATCATTATAACAGAAAGTGATGGTGACACAAAACATATATTTATCCTCATAATAGGTAGCTCGTAGACAATGTGCATACCAAGGAACAGCGCTTGGTGTACGTGCTAAGTTAAAAACGCGCATGAGTCGTGGTGCGGAGCTAAACGACAGAAATATTAAAAAAGAAAGGAAGGAACTGGAAAAGCTACCTACCTGGAGCTTCAATGCCACCATAAACTCATGTAGAAGGTTCTAGTCAATGCATAAGCCACAGCCAGCTACTGCGATGTGAAAGATTGCAGATCTCCCGCTATTTTATCCACAAGAAATTGAAGAATTTGGGATAGATAGCTTCCACGTCATTAGTACATGTTATGATGGCAACAAGAAAACATTTACGTCACTCGACAGCAAGATGCCGTCATGTTTTTGTAGTTCATCATTTCTTTGTTGCCTCATTCTTGCAGTACACATGATTCTTGGAAAACACTGTACTCATTGAGAAGGCTTTTTACAGGAAAAAAACTACAAAGTAATTCTGCACCACAAGCTAATATTTTTTACCACGGCAAATCTGCGGCGTAGATAAAAGCATCATGCGTTCAAAATGGAGATTTGTTCTGTCTAACGACGAAAACGATTCACCCGAAGAAACGGATCAACTCAACTTAATTGTGCGCCATGATATCTATATTGAAAATATGCGTTCCGAGAGCGTGAGGATCCAAAATATCTTTTGAGTCACCACCAGATCATCCGGAAAGTTTATGCGTCAACGATTCTAAACGGTTGGATTCGGGGCCTCGTTTCTAGAGCCCAATATATAACTGAGGCCCCGGCCGGGGTTACATAATAGGATGTGACACCAGGAACCATATATGCAAGACTACGTCATCATAAAAAGTGTGGTGTCGTCATAATCTGCCACTATACTCATTCTCACAGAGGGAAGTGACACTAGAGGCGGTAACGTCATAAATACAGGATTCGTCATCGCAAAAGAGTGCGGTGACGTCATAACGTGTAATCATCCTCACATTGGGATGTGACACCAGCCAGGAGACATCATAAATGTAGGATTACGTCATTGTAATGACTTCTGATGACGAGGTTGTGTCCGTGACCATCCTCAGAGCGGGATGTGACACCAACCGCGATAACGTCACGATATAAATGCAGGGCTACGTGAACGTAACAGAGTCAGTGTAGTGACGTCTTAATAATGTACGCATGGTGTACTTGTTCTCACAGCGGGGTGTGACATCAGCTGCGGCAATGTCATAAATGCAGGTTTACGCCATCGCAACAGAGTTAGAGGTGGCATCATACGTGTTCAGCCTCGCTGCTCATGCGACTGTCCATGATCATCTGTTCTTCGAAAATGTTACAGCAGCTGCTTCGTCCGTTCATGTAATGCTTCTGGTGGTAACGCCGCCTCTGAAAACAGAAACAAGCAAAATAAAAATGTACAGGATTTATTTTCACAGCCCGAAAATTTAACCCTAACACAATACAACATTCATGATAGCAGGAGGGTCTTACCGCGATACTGAGCTTGACGGCCATGGGCTAACTCATTCGAAACGTGCCGCATTCGGGTACGCGGATGTTCATTCGGCAGTCTCGACACACTACAACACGCGACACGCAGCCCATACCAGGTCAATAGACCGCCGCAGAGTACCAGGCTTCATTACGACTATGAATGAAAGCCACGTGATCGTGTTCTTGACTGCTATTGGCCTGGCGTAGCATTTTTTCCTCCCGAGTAAAGGTCGAGGCTGTTAGCGCGGCGTGGCATGTATGGCTTTTCGGTAGTGTTTCTAGCTCCACGGGCGTAAGCTGGAGATCGGCAGTGCTTCTAGGCCACTCATCGTGCAGTCGTTTGTTTATTCTGAAGTTTTTAGAGAAGCGCGCTGAGCATACGCGAAATTCATCATGGCAGCGAAACTCAAGATCACATTACATATTTAAATGAGGTAGGTGAGGCAGTAAGAGAACCGGCGTTTTTGAAAAAAAAATCTTCTGCCTTCTTTGGCATTTTGTATAGAGGCAATATGCTGGAATTTGCTTGAAATCTTTTGATAGATGAGAAGAGACATGTTTGGTGCTTTGATTCATACTAGCCTTGGCTTAACCAGGGGACTCTTTTTGGCCTAGTTTGAGTTGCCAAGCGGGTGGTGATTTGAGGTGTGTACCAGTTTTGGCTGCGTTTTGGTATAGGGTCGGTACAGAAACATGTTGATAGCTAGGAAATGAGACGACTGATATCCTTATTTTTTTGGATTTTGTGTATGGCAAATGAGCAGCAAGTGGGTAGTAGTGTTGTTTAGGGGATTGAAAAATAGGGGATGACTGGGACAGACAAAGGCTAAGACATTTTAACAGATGGGACTGCAGGGGAGGTTATTTGTGGTCTTTGGCCTTGCATTCGGTCCCATAAGACACCACGCTATTCTGTTATCACTTGTCCGTCGCAGTCGGGACATCGAGTTATCTTCTGATCTGAGTTAAGGTCGTACCCAATGCGCAATAGGTCATCGGGCGTTTGTCCCGATGGTCTGTGCTTGCTCGGTGGTCTTCGGAGGAAAAAAACCCTGACATTTTCACTCCTGAAATCTGCTGATGGAATCATGTTAAAACGAACGATAATCTGTTTTTGTCTTAACCCGTTCAGTGCCGAGAAAATCTAAACACCACGTGGAGGAGGCGTAAATCCCCATTAGCCCCCGCAGTCGCGGGGGCTCACGAGGATCTATATCTTTTGCTGACACCACTTTGAATCCATGTTCTTTTGGCGTTAAAACAATGAAGATTGCAGAAACACAATCTGCGTCAGCTGACGCGTGCACTGAACGGGTTAATCATTTCAAAGCTGGATCTTTGTCTTTGTTACAATACTGCACAGGATACGTATGATAGCTTCAAGGTGGCGTTGGATTTGCGAGGTCAAAAGGCACTACGTACTATGTCCGACGTATCGGCAAACAACAGCAGTTCGATCAAGGTTAAGTAGCAGCCAGGTTACTCGGCGCATATAAACTTTTATTACTTTGATGAAAAGTGCCTCGCGTCTCTCGTGGACCTTCGAGCTTCTTAGCCCCGGTTGCGGGGGCTCATGAGGATCTATACCTCTTGCTGACACCACTTGGACGACTAGGTCTCTTTGTCAATGAACTGACAAAGCTTTCAGAAACACACTCCGCGTCCACTGGCAGTGAAGGGGTTAGTCCGCTCCTGAGACAGCTTTGAATGCTTCGAAAATGGGTCTCCCGCAAAATGTCAATTACTGGTTTCTTTGATGTTACGTCAGTGTAATCAGCTTTATGAACAAAACCTAAACGTCTATAGGGGTGTATAAATTTAATTAACAATATTATGGGGGGAAAAACACGAGAAAAAAAACAACCCCGAAAAAGGAAGAAAGATGAGACAGTCCACATGCAAAGTATTTTGAACAAAGCACAACCAAGCAAAACAAACAAACAAACAAACAAACAAACAAACAAACAAACAAGCAAACAAACAAACACGTGTTCAAAATTAATAGAACCCAAATAGCATGCACTAAGTCCTCGGACCGAATTTCATCTTTAGCCGGCCCGCGCATGAGCCAATTAACCCGTTTAACTCCAAGGCCGCATTTTACAAATTTTGGAGGCGTCACGTAACGACTATGTACCAGTAAGCTGCAGGAAATGGATTGCCTATGATAATTCAAGGGTAGTTCCAGATTAGTTTTGCGCCTGATGGCGCCAAGCTAATCTGGCACAGGCAATGGGCTAGTTAAAGCCGACTTCGACCAAAGAACATCTTGCCGTAGACACACAACCTATGCTTTTCCTTACAAGTACACCAACGTGAACAAACGAAAATAAATTTCTATTTCCGTGTGAGAGGAGGAATAACGTTATCATTTTATTCAAATCTAATCTAAAACTAATCTAATCTAATCTAATCTCATCTAATATCACTAATATCATCTAATCTAATTTGATTTTTATTGTATCTTTTCTTATTTCATCCTATTGTGCCAATGTCATTACATGTTGCCTATACCGTCTGCGGTTGTACTCCCCAGATAGATCCACTCGGTTTGGGATTGGGGGGAGGGGGGAGGGGAGGGAGGGGGAGCGGGGGAGGGGGTGGTGGAGGTGGGGGTACGCCACAAGTACACTCCTATTCAAATGAGATGCTTCGCATCTCATTTGAATAGAAGCGTAATTGTGGCGGCCTCCTCCATTGGGTCTATCTAGGTAGCACGCGCGCAAACGGTACACTATGTTCTCTCATCTTTATCCTAGCTTATCTCATCCTTTCCCGCACCTGCGCGGTATTGTGACGTCGGTTGCTGAACCGGAAATAACCCCTCAGCCTGTCCTTGGTGGCGTTGGACATCCTCCAGGAGGCGAAGAGCACCGGATTGGTGCAAGTGGACAGGAAGCCGAACCACGTGAAGGTGATGTAAGTGATGTCGTACGACTCTTCGTTGGTGTCGTTTTCGTGGACAAAGTAGGTCACAAGGATCAGGATGTTCAGGGGGCACCAGCACATGGCAAAGACGGTGGTCATGGTGATCAGGTAATTCTGTGTCCTTTTCTCCTTGCCGGGGTCCAGGTCGTCGTCGGAATCCTGCGTCGAGCGCTCGGCAGCCGCAGAAGAGAAGCTCTTGATCCTGACAGCGGAGTCACTCCTGGGAGAGCTCTGAGCCCCTGGGTTGGAGACGCCCCTCAGGCCGCTGCCTGAAGACGTGATATTAATGAATTTAGAATGAGTGGCCAGCGGTAGTAAAAAGGTTTACATAAGAAATGTTTTTGGGCTAATTTGCCCTGTGAAGGGAAAAGACAGTGATTCCATTTTTGTGAAAAAAGAGATCGTAAGCAAAGATCCTCGGGTCCACTGCGGTCGTCGTGGGCCCGAAGACGGTTAAATACAAATATTATAACGAAAACCTCACTTTTCACAAGTATAGTTTCCCTGGGAAGTATGCCATAACCCCCCCCCCCACCCCCCCCTGTTACAGACGATACCGTTCCGCCGAAAAGACGCGTAGTTCCGCGTCTTTCCGCCGAGCGGTATCGTTAATGGCAGTCACGGGGTAAACGTCTATTGTCACCACGGAGGTGATGTCAAGACGTAGCGACGAAAAGGGTCGAAAAAATTGTCTTTACTCTTCGGAGAAAAACATATTATTTTCTTAACTCATTCAGCCCGGCGCACATATTTTAAGGGTTCCTAGGCGAAAGAAGTATACCCAGGGCCAGCGTGCCTTTTCTTATTTCGGTCCAGTCACCTGGAACGACCTTCCAGCCCATGTCAGACATGCCCCAACTCTGTCTGCTTTTAAATCACTGCTCAAGACCTATCTGTTTTTTTATGCACACAGTTAGATGCATTTTCAGTGCGTTAGCAATCTTTAGCAGTAACTGTTCTTGTAACGGTGTGCGTGCATGTGTGAGTGAGAGCTTTTGATATGTGTCACTTTAGTTTTTGTAACATTTATTGTAGCGTTTTCTTTCTTGGACTTTTTCTTCTGTGATTTTTGACCTTGTAAAGCGCTTAGAGCACCACTCATTTAGAGGTTAAGCGCTATATAAATGTACATTATTATTATTATTATTATTATTATTATTATTATATTTACCAAATTATGGAGGCGTCATCTAACGACTATGCACATGGTGCAAGAGATGGATCGACCATGATAATTCAAGGGTAGTGCCAGATTAGCTTGGCGCCGACAGGCGCCAAGCTAATTTGGCACTACCGTTGAAATATCATGGTCGACCCATCTCCTGCTGTAGTGCGTCAGGGCTGAATGGGTTAAGAATAATAAATAAAAGATTGTTTTTTTAATTGTTGATTTTTATGAGGTTGGACTGTCGCTTGCCTTGGCTCCTCCTCTCATCTCTCGCCTCACCCCTTGTGTTCTGATATATTGTGGGGTGTTGGAGGTGGGGTGGGGGTGGAGTGGGGTGGGGTGGGGCTGGGTTGGGGGAGGGGGGTGGGTGGGTGGGTGGGGGGGGGGGGGGCTGGGCTGGAAAGTAATATGTCAGGCGCAGTGGGTTTCGTAAAGAAAACTGTCTTCCTACGAAACCTTCGTATCGTAGGAAGATAGTTTTCTTTATGAAACCCACTGCGCCTGACAACACGAGCATTACCTGAAGCTCCCGAACCGCCAAGAGTTCCATTCTCTCTCCCTCCACTCCCGTTTCCTCCGTGGCTGTTGCGATGGGTGCTGTGGTGCTGATGATGGCTGATGTCGTCACCGATGGTGGCCGGCGCCGGGACGTCCAGACCACGCGCAGAGCTACTTCCGGCCACGTGACCTGTCGACAGTAATAATAATAATAATAATAATAATAATTGTACTGTATTCAGTGCGTGGGTGAATGCGTGTGTTTCCCCTTGAGCGTGCGTGCTGGGTCAGTTCGCAGCGCTTTCTCCGGTTTATTGCGCTAAAGAAAGCGCCGAAATATTAGTCGATATCGTCAATTATTATTATTATGATCACGATCATTGTTATATTATTATTATTATTATTATTATTATTATTATTATTATTACCTGTGCTCCAAGTACTGCTAGCTTTACAAGCGTGGTCAATCAGCTCCCTAGCTGTAGTGGCAGCCGTCGCCCCTGAGTGTCCGTGTCCATGCCCGTGGTTGTTCTGGCTCGCGAAATGAATCGAGATGGTCGTAGCCTCACGAGACTTGATCTCGGCCGAGATGCGCACGAACAAGAAGCCGATCACGGCTAACGGCAAGACGTACAGCGTGACGAACAGGGCCCGGATGTACTCTTCAATTCGCTCTTCCATCGACACGTAGCAGATGCCCACCCCGTCAAACTCCTCCCCCAGGGTGGCGCCCAGGTCGATGTACTTGATGTAGATGGCGAAAGGCAGCACAGTGCAGAGCGATGTCACCCACACAGCGATGACGCAGAGGCCGGCCGGCAGGCGAGACTTGAACGGGTGGAGAATCAAGCGGTACCTGCACACAAACAGCAGAGGAACCAGTTAACTTATTCAGCCCCGACACACCACAGCAGGACAAGGATCGAGCATGATAGTTCAAGTTTTTTTTTGCCAGAATAGCTTGACACCACCCTTAAACTATCATGCTGGATCGAAATGATACGAAGCCTCTAGGGATCGAGTTGCCTTGATAACGGGTGACAAGAGAAAAATGCAAATAGAGCTAGGCCAATGAGGAAAGTGTAAACAGTTAGTAAGAAGACAATACAAAGTGTTTATCGAAATGTAACCCCTCAGAGGAACTAAAATATTACCCAAATGCAAGTGGCATACATCCTCATGAGCCCCCGCATTTGTGCATTTGCGGGGATTCATGAGGATGTATGCCGCTTGCTGACCTCATTCATATTGATAAATCTACGATGGTGCCAAGGAGAACTATTTTCCGTCCGCTGGCAGTGCAGCGGGCAATTCAGGGCGCACCCAAGGATGTTAACCCATTGACTGCCGAGAAAAAAAGTCAGCATGTGCCAGCTGCAAGAGGCATAGATTCTCATGATCTCCGCAGTTGCGGGGGCTCATGAGGATCCATGCCTCTCGCTGACACCCTCTTTGAATCCATGTACATGCCTGGGGCGGCGAGGGGGGGGGGGGGGGGCTTTGACGTTGAATTAACGAAATATGCAGAAGCACAATCTGCGTCACTGAACTGGCAGTGAAGGGGTTAACACTGTCATGGGTATTCAGTACCGGCAGCTGCATGCACCAGTACCAGTTGCTGTATGGACAAGCTTGAGGTGGGGACAGAAGGTGTGTGGGGTACCAGTTGCTGTATGCACAAGTAGGTTATTTGACAGTGCCAGTTGCTGTATGAACACAGGGGTTATTTTACAGCATCAGTTGCTACACGCAGCTTAAAGGGGTTAAACTGAACTTGAAGTTTAATAATTGGGAGCACCCTGAATGGGATAATGGCGCATCCATCAATGTAACCAGTGCACACTAGAAGTAATTGCAGCATGCCCCCCGGTGCCATGAACAGAGATTTATCCTTCCCACTCTGACACGCCTTGCGAAAATCAAATTTCCCTATACAGCATCAGACCCCTCCTCTACCTTCTTCACCAACCAATTTTCACTGCAGCCCCCCCTCCCCCTTACACACACACACGCACGCACACACACACACACACACACACACACACACACACACACACACACACACACACACACACACACACACACACACACACACACACAATCTGCCGCTTCCTCTTTGCATTAACACACACAGACACTCTCTCGTCCGTTCACATTCAAAGAGTGATTTTCAGAGTGTTTTTTCAGGATATCACAGTGTTAGTTCCAGGGTAGTGCCTGGTTTACTTTACGCTGTGACATTTCCAGACCGCAACCTCAACAGCTTCTGGTACTACAGCTGAACAACAGTAGACAATTAATTAGGAAATCACATGTACCCCAATGCGCAAGAGGCCATCAGGTCGACGTCGGCCCGATGGCGTTTCCGAACTGGGACGTCAAAATTGCTGTTGTTCGTCGAAACACGTGCAACTTTGACCTTCTGCTGATTTCCGAACGACGTATATTGTGATCCACCTTAATCCCCACGCCATGCACAGCAAATCAACCGTTGAAAGAATTATCAGTGGTTTAGGAACCGGAGGGGGGGGGGGGGGGCGGCTGGAAGGGGAGGGGGCTCTTGCCCCACCCCAATGACAATGTAGTTGAGTCGGGGCGCACAGTATTCCCTGGCCCGAAAATAGTTTTGAAAAAAAAAAATTGGTGGGCAAGACAGAAAGATTGTTTTTTTAATTTATTTAATTAAAAAAAAATTGTTTGCAGAATTTGTTTTTGAGAAATAATGAGAAGATTTAAATTTTGTCTGCTTGATTATTCGAAGATTGGACTGTCACTTGCCTCACCCCGCCCCTCTCCCCAAAACCTCCCCGTTTTTGTCAACCGTATTGACAAGATGAGGATTTCATCTCAAAGTCTACCGTATTGTTTGGAGCTCAGGTGCGTTTTTCTTTTAGAAACAATCAGAATTGTTCATATTTTAAAGCGTATCCTTCTGATCCATTTCCCTCCTCTCTAAGCCATCATCTGATCAACACACACGCCGGCGCACACAAATAAAGACGGACACACAGCGCTTCTCGCCGTTAGTACGCTCTGTGGGCTGGAGTAGCGACATGAATTCTGAAGAAGAAGAATAGCACGAGCATCAAATGACGTAACTATAAGCTTCACGTCATGGCATCGTTGGTCTCACGACGCCGTGTACACTTGACGAATTTGATGTTTCACGTCACTCATCCGAAAGGCACGCTCTTCCAGAGCTGACTGTTTTGTTCCACACAGCCTTTTCCAGGCTGATTGTTTGATGGGAGTAAATAGTAGCTCCAAAACTTGCAAAAATGAATTAATTATTATTGAAAAGGTTGAAGAGGTACAACGTTCGATTACAAACTCATTCAGTATCTCCCTTTAATCCCCCCTCCCGCCTGATCCGCACGGCAATGGCACACACAAACACAGACGACAGACACACGGCGCTTCCTACCGGTTAGACGTTCTGTTGCCTGGCGTAGCCACAGCCATTTTGAAGAATAAGGTGGAATGGCCCATGCCCACAAAGCCTCTTCTGCATAAGCTTGCATGCATATTCCACCTTTTCCACAATACGTTCGCAAATATCATACAAAAATATACAAAGGAAAACATCGCCGCGCCAACTCATACACATGTAAAACACTGACGTGCTGGTGATTTGCGTTAATTTGGAACATTGCATAAAACACTGACGCGTTTAGTGCTTTTACGTCACCGGCTGATTCTACTGATGAAATCAAGGAGTCTTACTTCTGACATTTGTTCCGCATCAGGGCCGGATCCAGGAGGGAGGGGGAGGGGTGCTTTGGTACTACAGCACCCCCCCCCCTCCTCGGCTTAAAAAAAAAAAATCATTTACTACCAGGCCACAACATGGTCGGAGAAGGAGGGGTGGGGGGGGGGGTGGTTTATTGTTATTGCAGCACCCCACGTTTAGGTATCTTCGGACCCTGAAAGCCCCCCCCCCCACCAGCCCCCCCCCCCCCCCCCCCCGCTTTTTCGATTTTTTCGGACCCTTGAAGCATGCCCCACTACTCTGTCCCCTCCCCCCCCCCCCCCCCACACACCTTTCGATTTTTTCGGACCCTGGAAGAGCACTCGCCTTTTCTCTCTCTGCTACACCCCCCCCCCCCCCCCCCCCCACGTCGAATTTTTCTTTTTCTTACTAGTTTAAAGGAAGACATTGAATGAGTTCGTTAGTCAGCATGTGCCTCTTCAACTTTTTGAATGATAATTAATTCATTTTTGCAAGTTTTGGAACCACGTTTCACTCTCACCAAACACTCAGCCCTGGAAGCGGCGGCGTGGAAGAGACCCTTGTGTGCCTTTCACGGCTGTTACGCTTCGCACGCTTTTTTATTCCAACAGCTCGCTAGCTGATTATATTCACTTAAGATTCTGGATAGTTTGGAGAGAGACATTGGATGAGCTCGTTAGCCAGCTTTCAAACGTCTTCAGAATTTTTGAAAATAAAAATTTATTGAGAACAAAAATTGTCAAAAGTAAGAATCATCGACTTAGGGAGAAGACTGAGACAATGACAGTGAAGTAAAAGCGCCCAAATGAATTAACCTGCTTCCGTCTGGTCGCCGTTACTCTGCCCTCAAAGCACGGACAAACCGTTTTAGTAACAGTTTTTATCCCAGTGCTGTCCGAGCCCTTTCAGTGTTATAAGCGTGCGATGAGGTGCTCTGTGGTCCGATCATAGAGTTTCATTGCCGTGGCCAACTGATGTTAGCGTGAATGACTGAGTGAGAGTGCGTATGTGCATGGAATCATGTGGCCGGCCTACAGAGCACTTTGCCCAACCCTTGTGCTATCCCTTTGGCTGTTGGTGGTGCTTGGTCGAGCTGACACCATGAGTCTCCTCCCCCGGCAGGGCGCGCCCCCAGCGGTTGAGAGAATAGTGTATATCAGTATTAGCCTAGTCTTATGATATATATTAACCAGTTTTACACACAACTGTGCTCACTAAATGAGTGGCATTTACTCTAAGATATTCTGTTTTCATTTTAAATGATATACCTTTAATTAATTTAGACTTCCTAGATTAATAGGCGTGTGTGTTGTGTGTGGGAGATGAGCGTGGGTGTGTACGGTACGCATTGGTTTGTGATATTAGTTGTTTAGTTTTAAAGTTTTTACAATGTGTGTATGGCATTAGATTTGTGTGATAGAGTATTAATTTTTTTTTTGACTGTGAGGTTTGTAATTGTAACGACACCAACACACATTCCTAGGCTTTATGTTCTTAAGGCAAATGGCAATAAACAGTACCTATCTATCTATCTATCTATCTATCTATCTATCTATCTATCTATCTATCTATCTATCTATCTATCTATCTATCTATCTATCTATCCATCCATCCATCATTCCATCCCGGCATCCATCCATCCATCCATCCATCCATCCATCCATCCATCCATCCATCCATCCATCTATCTGTCTGTCTGTCTGTCTGTCTGTCTGTCTGTCTGTCTATCTATCTATCTATCTATCATATCCCTCTTTAGGAGGCAGCCAGTCTATATTTGTTATGATGTCTGCGAACGTATAGCGGAAATAGTGGGAAAATACATGCAAGCTCATACAAAAGAGTCTTTGCTGACATCTGGTTCTTCTTCAGCCAGCCAACAAAACAGAGAACGTGTGACTGGCGCGAAACGCCGTGTGTCTGTCAGTGTTTGTGCCACTGTGCGGTTAAGGGTGGAGAGACATGAATCAGACGGATAAGCTTGAAAATAAGAACAACTCTGAATGTTCCTAAAAGAAAATCGCATGTGAGCTCAAAACAATACGGTAGACTTTGGAATGAAATCCTCATCTCGTTTTTAACTTCCAGAATTGTTGGACTGTCCCTTATCTTGGGCCCCCAAACCATCCCTCCTCCGTTGTTTGAATTTTTGGAGGCTGAAAAGTGCGGCACGCTGCTGCCCATAATGATCACCCGCCCCCAGCAATGAAAATTATCTTCCTACGCCACTGATTATTAAAAGTAAAAAGAGCTATCAACCTCAAAACGCATGCAGCCACAGGCTCTGTATTTACAGTACCGGTGGCTGAATGCATAAGGTTGGGTTCCCAGTGCACAAAAGGCCTTCGTACAGACGTTGGCCACCGTTGGCTCGCGCACGGTAGTGCGCGGGCCAACGGCGGCCGACGTCGGCCCGATAACCTTTTGCGCACTGGGATACCTCTTGCGCGATTGCTACAAGTTGCAATTTCCCTAAACGCAATCACGCCGATGTGAAATCAAAGGCGTGCGCACAGCTTCAAAAGTTCGCTCAGTTCTTATTTTTAGCCCTCCATACATGTCCCGACCCCAGCTGCCCTTTGGAAACGGAAGCTGAATGCACACGGCCTTCAAACTATAACTCCTTTCCGTTTTTGCAAAAGGTATAGATTGTCATGAGCCGCCTCGCAAGGCGAAAATCTGTGCGTCCTGCTGTTTGAGAGTGACCATGAGCATCTTCATGTCAAGTCAAAGTCTGGAGGGTTAAAAAGGTGCATCTGCAAGTGCATTGTGAAGTCCCTTTTTTCAGTCCGCTTTTCCTTCACAAAAATGGCAACCTAACCCCTTCACACTCAGTAATCGCGGATAATTTTTGTCAGTTCTTTACCAAAGAGCCCCAGCCAAGGAACAAGCGTGCGCAAGAGGCATAGATCCTCATGAGCCCCGCAGTTGCGGGAGCTCATGAGACTCTATGCCTCTTGAAGTGGTTTGGTGTTCACTTTTCTTTCGGCTGCTAAAGGGGTTACGTGCTTTGAGGCACACGCAGTCTCAATCAACAAAGCGAGGAAGTTAGCATTTGGAGGTGTGTGTATTTAGAATCAAATGACGTCACATCCAGTGGTGAGTCGATTGAACTCATTAAGACCCTTTCAACTTTCATAGACAGCTATAAATACAGGCTGACAAAGTATATAGTGCTGTTCAAAGGACTCATCAGCTTTTACTTAAAGAGACTTGCTCCAGGCAGTAAAGATGATAATAATACGCAATATCTCGTTCATACCTATTCTTAATGTCTTACCCTAAGGGTTAGCGTTAGGGTTGTGGTTGTGTTATTCTTTAGAGAGCATGTGTGTGTATTGATCATAGGAAAGATCCGATATTCATTTACGTTATTTTGGATAAGAATTACTTACCTTTTTAGTAGGACTCATTTTGTCTTGCACAGAGAATTGCGATCGATTTTTGTTGTGACGCGTATTTTCGCTACAATGTTGTAAACTGGAGGCCTGGAAGGTTCGAGCAGGGTCGCGATCTTCTAGTGACCTCAGATATGACGTCAAAGTAATACGTTCGCTACAGTTAGCAACAATTATGGATATCATAGATTTTCCGGAATTAGTCGAAGTTTGTAGAAAGTTGTAGGCAGATCTAGAGTGTTCATGACTAATAATGAGTTTTGGTTACGTTTTCTTTTTTGATTGGTTGTGTTGTGTGAATTTGCTGGATTGTTCTGGAAATATCATTAATAGTATAAAGACGGTGTTAGGAAATATGTGTGTACATTGTATGAAAGACGCAGTGTGTCAAAAGTGTTGATGCATTGTAGAGGAGACAGCGTATCAGTGTTGGTGCATGCATGGGAGACGCCATGTATCAGAATTGTGGATGCATTGTACGAGACAGTGTACCAACGTGGATGCATTTGTGGACGTGCTGAGAGTGGATCGTGAAAATAAAGTACTGTTGGAACTGTTACTCCAGTGTGATCTACAAACTTGTGCCACGTGTGACGAGTTGCAGCTGAGTGAAGGATCTGTACAAGAACCCTACGTGCGTGCGTCTGGTGTGATTGTATCAGTCATACTACGACTACGACTACCACGTAACACTTACAATACTGTTAGACAAAAGGGCTAACTAAACTTATGAAGTCTGAATGTAGTCAGATGAAAGACCTCTCTGCACTTCTTCTCCTTTTTACGTAGAAGAGTTCCACCGATTCGCAAAAAGCAAAAGGGGCAGACGAAAACCTCTGTTACGTGTGCCTACGCACACAGATTGTGAAAAGAATGTTGAAAAAATTCCCAGCTGAAGAAAAAACATTGATAACCGGCGAAGTTTAGCAATCAAAACCCACCCTGGAGCAGAGAGCTTTAAACAACTTAATTTGAGTGTGCCTACAAATGGAGCTGGTTTGTGATTTTGGATCTAACGACCTAGAACTGTAAGATAAAAAATCACAGACGAGCACACTTGTGAGGCAAAAATAGGCGTCATTCCTAAAATCTAAAGCAAGGAATGGAAACGACACGACACGTAAAACACTCGTCCGGTCCGATCCATAGGCTATCCAGCTCATGATTATGTTCGTTTTCGTTGTTTAAACATCTACACTGTCAAACATACTACACACGGCAAGAGGAATATATCCTCATGAGACCCCGCTCATGAGGATCTATGCCTCTTGTTGTCCGCATTGACATCCACGTTACTCCAGGGAAGAGTGTAGTTGGACGTTCCGAACGTCTACAGTGGTTTCAGCGACTGCCAGTGCTCGCAACGTTCTATCATTGAAAGCAGGGCACATTCAACACGGAATAATCCCATCAATCCAAGGAACGCGGATATCCGCAAGAGGCAAAGAACCTCATGAGCTCCCCCCCCCCCCTCCTTCCCGTCTGCGGGGGCCTCATGAAGTTTCCTTACCTCTTGCAAATGGGGGGCGTTCGCATTCTCCCGACAGTGAAGGGGTTACGAAAGTGCACCCCCTCACCACTCAACCAACTCCCTTCCCCTACTTCATGCACATAAATCTCGGGGCGTTGCGCTCGATATGAACAGCTCCAAAAATTTCCTCCTTTTGGAGAGCGAAATGAATGGAGAACAAAACACAACCAGCAAATACTTTTAGCATCGCTTTTGAATTTTCCCACAACGGAGTGGACATAGCAGGACCCCTTGCTCTCCCCTTATTGACAGCCTCCTTTATGCTGACGCCACTGGATATACCGATTAATGACGTCACTGGATAAATCGATGGATTTTTTTGCGGGCACGGACACAAAAGGTGTCCCTCTAAACCCTTTCAGCCCTGACGCACTGCAAGAAGATGGCGATCGACCACGACAGGTCAAGGGTGGTGCTAACAGAATTTACGCATCTGGAAGATGGGTGGGTGGGTGGGTGAGTGGGAGGTGGGGAGGTTTAAGGAGTTGGTTCAGGTATCCTCATGCGGCTGCACGGGTTTGTGGAAAACTATAATTTTTTGCAGACGGAAGGCGGAAGACGCTGGCTCGGGGACCTTCACTCCATTAAGTGTGCACTGGTTCTGTCAACAGTGGCTGCACCGGCGGCTGCAGTCATTAGTGGGTTAACTCATTCATGCAAGGTGCCCCGCCTAAATAGCTGCGAAAGTGTGACACTTTCGCAGCTGTTGATACGGGACGCCTTGCACGAGTCTCGAAAATTACGGAATTGTCCTAAAGCTGAAGAACTTGTTACTATTATGACGATAAACCGACCTTGATAGTTCAATATAGTGCCAGAATGTTTTGCGGAATTGTCCTCAGAAGAACTCATTACAGTTATGAAGAAGCAATCCAGACCAAAAAGGTGACTGCCAAGCGTGTAATATGCAAAGAAGTACCCAACGGAGAAAGAAACACGCTTAGAAAAGACGGGTACAACACAATTTATTTTATTTACAATAATAAATTGTGTTGTACCCGTCTTTTCTAAGCGTGTTTCTTTCTTCGTTGGGTACTTCTTTAGTTATGAAGAAGGAACCACCATGATAGTTCAAGTGAGGTGCCAGAATAGCTTGGATCCTGGAGGCGCCATGTTATTCCGGCACCACACTTGAACAATCATATCTTTGTGTAGTGTATCACGGCTCAGTGGATTACTGCGGTTAAAGAGACTCTGGAGATTTTTTTTTTTTTTTACGCCGCCCTCACACAGATGGATGGACGTTTCTGCTCGAGCGACTAATGTGCTGAAAGCAAAGTTCGTGTCACCCCCACGCTTTACAGAACGAGAGGACAGGACCGCAGGGACTAGTGACGTCATGAACAAACGTTAAGAGTTATATACGCGTCCAATCTCTTTGGCTATTAGTAATCTTCCAAGACGAGTCGAGACGAGACGAGACGAGAAGAGGCGAGGCATCGCAAGGCATGGCAAGACAAGGCAAGATAGGGTAAGGCAAGGTAAGGCAAAGGCAAGGTAAAGCAAAGACAAGGTAAAGGCAAGGCAAGGCAAGGCAGGTACCAATCAAATCTGGCAAACTTTTGAACTGTCATGGCCGATTCATCTAGAACTGTCAGGAACACATTCTTGACAAATGCCTCTTGTGAGAGTGTGTGAAAGTAACTGTTAGCCATTAGGTGTACATGACAGTAAAATTTATGCAGACGTGAAACATATATGGATACGCGACTTAGCGTTGTATAACAAAGACTGATTCTCTCTCTCTCTCTCTCTCTCTCTCTCTCGCCTTTACATCAACACCTTACGTTAAATAAGTGCGTACTTATGCACAAAGCGCTGGACGAAAAAGCCCCCTCTACCTGGCTAAGCTTTTCACTGAGAGCGAAAGGGTTTACAGCACTTCGAGGAACAGTCTCGTCATTGAACGGCCCCGAATTGACTTGTTTAAATCCAGCCTTTCGTACGCCAGTGCCTATTTATGGAACTCACTTCCTCCACATATAAAGCAAACGAGACATCTTCCATTGTTTAGGACGAAAGCTTTTAAATACATCTCAGAGGAAACTTGAAAGAAACGTAGATAATGTGTCCAAAAGAGCCATGTCAATGATTTTCTTTTGTAATGCATTGTTGTGGTCCTCCGTTAGTTAGTTTTTATATATCTCTCTTTACCGTAGTGTTTTGCCTGTTCACTATATTCCTACACAAGAGTAGCTGTATCACAAGCGCGCAGTCGCTGTCTATAAACACTCACTTTACATCGCACACAGCCCCCCCCCCCCCCCCCCCCCAAGACCCTGTCAATTGATATGTGTAACCTTCAGCGACTTGGAAACTTATATCGGAATGTAAGACAAGTGACCTGTGGGTGTAGTTGCTTGTTTGTGCTGTTAACATGTTTTAATGTTGCTTTTAATGTTGCAGTTTAGCAAGGACAAACACGAAAAGAGGCCTGAGCGCCTATTGTTTCCATCCTTGAGAAATAAAGTATCATTCTCTCTCTCTCTCTCTCTCTCTCTCTCTCTCGCTCTCTCTCTCTCTCTTTTTCTCATACACTCTCCCTTCTCTCTCCATACCCTAAAGCATTCATCCTGTAATGAAAGGTGTCATTTTCTCTCTCCCGAAGAAGGTCAAAGCAAACCGGGCAGACAAAGGTCAATAAAGGTAAATGTGGACTGAGTGAAGATCAAGAGCCAAACTTGGCGTAAGGTGAAAGGGACCAGTTGCTGGTCCTTATTTTGCATGCGTGTTGTGCTAAAAAGTGTGAAAATGCATGTGAGCTCATACAGAAGGGACATGGTGGTCATGGTTCATATCCCATCCTGTTTTATTGACATTATCATCGACTTTGTAGATTTGGCACAGACTAAACGTCACGGCCGGTGCAATACACGAAGACTCTCGTTGAGAGAACGAGCAATGGATTCAGTGAAAGACCCACTCAGCCACAGGGCCCAGGAAACCGGCTGTACGAGTTATGTCCCCTCACAGCGGCTCCAATTCTCGGAGCCGCTGTCAGGGGACATAACTCATACAGCCGGTTCCGGGCCCTGTGGCTCAACGGAGCTTCGATCGCACTATCCTTAGGAGCTCTCCTTCCATCTGCAAGTGACATTGAGTCTTGTGAGCCCTGCGAGTGCAGGGGTTTACGAGAACCTGTGCCTCTTGCTTGCCTACATCGGTTCCAACTGTTCCTTAAACTGACGGCGCCACCTGGCTTGAAGCATAAGACTTCGATCGTGCTCTTCACATCTCTGCCAATAGACCCAGAGCGCAAAAAGTCGATGCTCGGTGTTAAGAGAACGGCCGCTGAAAGTAAAACCCTCACACCCTCATTCGATCTGCGGATGTATAAATGGAACCAATCTCTTGGGTGGATTCTCAAGAGCCCCTCCAAGCATACATATCTATTTATAGATTCACCCTGCAAGGCATGAAAGCTGCGCTTCGAGGAACACGAATGAAAACCACGCACGTAAACTCCAAATAACTGACACTTCCCAAGTCTACGGATATAAATAGTGCTGGTCACTGCCTACAAGAGGCAAAGATTCTCAAAAGAACCTGCAGCTGAAGGGCTCATGAGAATCTATGCCTCTTCAAATAGAAGAAATTTGGCGGAGGTAACGCATGAAAAGAGAATGAACAGTTACTGGCACGTTGAAGAGATCCTTAAATCTTAAAAAAAAAAAAATTAGATGAAGAATAAAGCTCTTTTAGCATCGGAATATCTTATATCAACATGCACGTTTCATGAACTGCGAATCATGCGCCGGCATTTTTTTCTTCCAATTTCAATTGAAAAATCGAATGGTTAATCTTTTTTTTATATTCGTCTTCTCAGCACATGAGACAGGAGTGACAGATAGTGATAAGACAAGAGTTCCTGTTTCGCTGCCTAATTAGACACTACTTAATAAGACACTACCACAGAGCTATATTGTTTATCTCCTTCCATCATTCTCACATTCAACTGGTAGTGTGGTATCTAAATAATGCAATACTATTAAATCTTACCCCGTCACTGCCCATCTCGCGGCTGGACGCTGCTTTTAATGCCAGTGATAGAGTTTTAAACGCAGTTAATCGCAGCTTGAAATACGCTGTAAATCTCTATTTTGATCTATGCTGTTATACGTGCTGAGAAAATAGCAGGAAAGACGAAGAATAAACCAGAAGGATCGTGTGTTGAAGCGTTTAGATTTCGTGACAGCCGGCATTCAGGCCAATGCCATTTTACGTTTTAACACATTTTAACCCAGGACCAAAATCCCCAAATCTTGAAGTTGCCATCTAAAGGACTGTATTACAATTCTAGAGACAGATCGAGCATGATAGTTCAAGTGTGGTGCCAGAATAGCTTGGTGCTCTTGGGCGCCAAGGTATTTTGGCACCACACTGCAACCACCAGTGGAACCACCCTTGAACTGTCATGGCCGATCTATGTCTTGCAGTGGTGTGTCGGGGTTGAATGCGTTAAATCAATTCAAGGCCACACAATCAGTCGATCAAAATGGGCAGCGACTGCAGCAGATCTTACACGACATGAGACATGGATTCTCATGAACTCCTGCAGCTGCAGGGGCTCATGTGAATCTATGTCTCTTGCTGATGGTGAGAGATAGGTAAGGGAATGAAACATTGAGCTCGTGCCATATCTCTCCAGTTCTTCTTTCAAGGACAGTGTATTCGAATCTCGATGAAAAGGAAGATTTTTTTTTTCCTTAGACAGATGCTTTTATTTTCCCGTGGGGCGCACCAAAAAATCCTGACAGTTTCTTTGTTGTCGTTTTCTACCATCTGCAATTTCTTATTTGCTTGTTGTACCTTCTTATTATAACATTCCCATGCTTTAGCACGCGCATGATGGTACGCAAGCAAGCTGCTCTAGTTTATAACACACACACACACACACACACACACACACACACACACACACACACACACACACACACACACACACACACACACACACACACACACACACGCACGCACGCACGCACCACAGCAAAACAAACTCATCAAAAGATCTTCTTTGAATTTTAAACGAACGGATTTTGTTTCATTAATAATTTGTAAAGTATTTTCTCGAATATATACATTTATTTTAACAAACATGTGATTGGCTATTAAAATACAATAAAATATTTCAATGACATCTTGCACCAAGTGTGGTATTTCAGCCTTATCAGTTGTAAACTGTGACGAAGTTGTGAATAGAGAGGTGACTAGAGGGAACATGATGATCTATGTCTCATGCATAGCTGTGGCCTTCATAGCAGGAAAAAAAAAAAAAAAAAGAAAGAAAGAAAGAAAGAAAGAAAGAAAGAAAGAAAGAAAGAAACAAACAAATAACGAAAGAAAGAGCCGCACTGTCAAGTTCAGTTAGCCTTTTTCATCCTGATACAGTGTTGCTTGAAATAATTTGACTATGACAGTTCACGGGTGGTGCCAGAATAGCTTGGCGCCGTAGGCACAAACTATTCTGGCACTACCCTTGAACTGAAATGGTTGATTTATCTCCTAATCTGTAATGTACCTTTCATAGGACAATAAGCACATTAAAAAAAGTCAGCCTCAGGATGTAGTGGGTTAAAGGACCTACTCATGCACCCATCCCGTGCGCAAAATGTCCTCAGGCCAACTCCTGGGAGAACTAAGGCGGACGTCGGGTGGAAGACCAACTGCTGACTGGTACGCTCGCTTTGAAAAAATGAAGTGTGTGGTTGCAATTTCTGACAAAACCCACAATATAAATATACAGTTACTTTGTGCGTGCGTCATTTACTGACGTCACACCGACCATAAATATCATTTACGTCAGACCATTAAAACGATCCCCTTTCTCCATCGCAGAAAAAGAAACCGCCAGTATGTTTCCCTTAAATATCCCTCCTGCTGAGATGTGTCAGGCTCTTTACCGTCAATTACCAACACCCGAAAGGTTTCTCCGTCGGAAAATACAAGTATAATACAACCAAGAGGCATAGATTCTCATGAGCCCTACGGCCCGCGGCCGTGGGGGCTCATGAGAATCAATGCCTCTTGCTGACGGAATCTAAGTCACCGAGGGACCGTCTCAAGTTCTCTCCCTTGATTAAAGAAATTCTCTCCCTTGATTAATTGCCGTATAACCTGTCGCTTTGCCAAAGACGACGCTTGGACCACTGGACTGTGAGGTCTTCCCCCTATTTCCGGTTTCCGTGGCCGGAACCGGAAATAATTCGCGGCGCGTATCTCAGCGCGAGATGGCCGCGTGCTCTCAGCGACACGCCCTTCTAGAAAACGACGGAGCTCGCGTTTTCAGGCATAACTTTCTGTGAAGCCCCGGACAGCCTCGCCGGCCAGATGGGAAGACATGTAAATGAGACAGTGAGGTCGATCACTGTCATCGGAAAGTAAAGATTCTTACGAGCAGATGCAGGGCTCATGAGAATCAATCTACCCTGTTTGCAGGCGGTGGCGGAGGGGATGGCAACAAGACAAATGCGTTCTGGTGTGATTCGTGGGTCAGTTGTACGAGTGATTTAAATTCTGCCCCAACCACGTAAGCAAGGTGCTCCGCGCCTTGCTTAACGGCTTGCGCAGGATCCATGCTCGATCATGCAAACCTAGGCCTGGAGAATGTATGTATTGGTGTGTGATCTGGGGCCTTACGCCCTGAGGATCAGTTGCACCAGTGAGCTTGAATCCTGCACAAGCCACTAAGCAAGGTGCTCCGCTATAGTGTAACACCTTGCTTAGTGGCTCGCGCAGGACTTAAGTTCACTCGTGCAACTCAGACCTGGAGCATGTCAGTGTATGCTGGTGTGTGATTTTGGACCTTACGGATGCCGATCCGATGATTTTATGCTCACTGGATCCGGGTCAGGTCAACCGGAAATGCCCCTTACCTCCTTATTAGAGGGCCAAAGAAAGCCGCTTTTGTGCTAGTATGTGATTGTGGACCTCACGACAAAAGGCTATAATGCTAAAAATCACAGACCCGCACCATAGACAGCGGATCATATATTATGAAGTATCTATGCCCACACACACTTAGTCGTACAATCCATCGAAGACAAAACTTTCGATGACTTCTCTGACTTTAAAATCAGTCAGTCAGTCAATCCGTCTATCCATCCACCCATCCATTCAGCCATCTATCCATCCGTCCATCTATCCGTCCGTCCGTCATCCATCAGTGAATCCACCCACCAGTCAACTGAACTGGTAATTGCTATTATCCCAGACAGTTGGCCTTAACCAGAATATCTAGTCCTAGCATCTGCTCGTCTTACATTTATCTGGAATATTCTGTATTTGTCGAATTATTATCCAGACTACGTATACTTTGCTCATTATATAGCCCATTATATCCCGTCTTCCATATATATATTCTCCAGGATATCCGCACCATTTTGTCGTTTTTTAATTCATTCGATACGTGCTGCATTTGGATACGCGGTACACAGCCGAATAACCGCATGCAGCACGTCTGGAATGAGTGATCCCCTTTACCGCCAGTAACCGCAGACTATGTTTCTAAAATCCTTGTTAATTGAACGCAAAAGAGCCCCAGGCACCCAAGAAACATGAATACAAAGTGGTGTCAGCAAGAGGCATAGATCCTCATAAGCCCCCGCAATGCGGGGGCTCATGAGGATCTATGCCTCTTGATGACACCACTCAAGTGGATCTAGGTCTCTTGCGGTTGGATCGTGTTCAAGTTTTCTCCACAGGTTATGATCACCCGATTTTTTCCTGTCAGCTGAACTACGACATTCTACTATTTAGCTCGTGTCTAGAATGTCTTTTGAAGGTTCTGAAGTTCGCCAGTGTTCACGTTTTCCCGGCAGTGAAGGGGTCAACGCAGCGCGAAATTATGCCAAACGTCTCGTGTTACCCTATTAGTATTTTCTGCACCCATTGTCTAGCATTGTTTTGTCATTATAGCTGTCTTGTCTTCGATTGGACACTGGAAATAGCGGGTCACGTGGACAACGGAACACACGAGAGGAATTTCGGGGGGATTGGCCTCATTTCCTCATACGTTACAAAGCCTCCCAACTGAAAGAAGCACAGATCCACATGAACCACTGGGTTTGCTGCCAAAGCCACAAAACCCATTTCATCTGCAAAGGTGTATCGATGCCCATGATTTTGAATAGACTGCAGCAAGTCCTTAACCAACGCTTTCCTGTGGAGACAAAAGACTCATTATATTACAGTGTAAATCTCGCTCTTCATACAAATGGACTTACCGTGAATGCCGGACTATTTTGATGAAAGCGAGATTTTCATTGTGATACGAAGAAAATCTCGCTCTTCATTAAAATGGACTTACTGTGAAGGCAAAAGACATTAAGCCTTTTTTTTTTTTTTGGTGAAAGGCAAGGTTTCCATTGTCTTACAGGCTGTCTTTTATTCCTCCACAAGACAGAGAGTCCCCTTTAACAGCGAGAAGCGTAGTTTCTCAAAAGCCACTGCCCAATGGGCAAAGGCCATCAGGCCGACGTCGGCGCGGTCGTGCGCGAGCCAACGGCGGCCGACGTCGGCCTGATGGCCTTTTGCGCATTGGCTGAACTTTCTTATGTCTGCTTCTTCTTCTTCCCTTGCACAAAGTCCCTCATATCGCCCAAGTCCATTACATCCGCAGCAGGGATATATTCTGATCAACCGTTCTGTCACGTGAATGCAAAAAGGTGCAAGTCCATTCGAGTTAAAAGCAAGATTCTCATCGAGCTACAATGAAAATTTTGCTTTTTACAAAATAGACTTATTCTCTTTTGCCTTCAGAGGTGATTATCGTATTACTCCACGACCCAAGCTTTTCATCTGCAGGGGGAAAAAAACAATATTGTCATGAGACATAACACTTATTGCCCCCAACCTCCCTCTCCTCCTCCTGAAACCACGCCTTCGATCTGCAATAGAATCGCCTGAGGCACTTGATCCACTCTTTCATAAATCGGAAGGAGGTATAGATTCTCATGAAGCGATGCCCTGTAGTCGGATAGGCTGATGTAAGTCTCCACCTCTTGCTGTTCGGGACTAACGGGTCAGTTTTTCTCATACCTCTCTTTATTCCTGTAGGAATCGTCGCGACAAACAGCGCTACCGACATCCAAAGGGTTATGGTCTCTGCACATTGGTTGGCGAAAACCAGTGTGGGGCACTGCGGCCGCAAAGCCTCATGAGAATCCGTAGCTCTGGCTAGCAGGGACAATTTGGTCCGATTTGCTCATACCTCCGTTTTTTTCCACCGAGGACGGTACGGGAATTTGCGCCTGCGGATGCCTCAGCAAAAAGGACATAGCCTCTCCATTCGCAGGAACTCATGTAAATAATAATAATAATAAAAGTATGGCAAGCACTACTTTTGTTGGTCGTACCTGTTCCTCTAACCGAGGTAGGTACATAGATTTTAAGCCTGCGACTGAAGATAAGCCGGATGGCTCTGCTGCCTGCGTTGCGGGAAATCCGAGAAAAGCCGAAAATACCAGAGCAGTTGTTAGCAGCCTAATTATGGAACAAAGTCACGACTCAAACGATGCGGATCCGCCTTGGGATGGTCTGAAATCGTTCTCTCCCTCGACCTCAGCGTCCATTTTTGTAGTCCCTGTCTGTCTGCCTGTCACGTCTGTGAGGCTGTGCAGGTCAGCCTCAGTATTACGCGGTATCTGATAGAACGCGCACGTGAAGACTGACGGCTCACAATGCACGGGTAAGCAAAAGGTCCTCAGGTCGACGTCAGCCTTAGCTGGCCCGCCTACGGCCGTGCGCGGGCCAGCTAAGGCTGACGTCGACCCGAGGACCTTTTGCTTACCACTGAAGTGTTGTTTTTTTTTCCTTTCTTCACAAGCCTTTGTCAATTCAGCACTACAGTGCATGATATCGCAAAAAAACAAAACAAAACAACAACAAAAACAAACAACACCCGCCACGTCTGTCTTCAAGGCTTTCGGGTAACCGCGATATGCCGGCGCTAACATGTACTGCGAATTGTCGATCTTCCTGCGTCTCTCTGTAGTTGTATTTCAGTCTATTTGCCCGCCTGTCTCACGTTTTCTCTCTGGAAATACATTCTTTTAACGAAGCGCTATCTTGTTTCCACAAGGGATTTGACCGTTTGCTCGTCCAGTGCTGATATAGCCCCTCTGTATGCGTAACGTACGTATTCTACAGTGTAGTAGTGAATATGTAACAAAACCTAGTATTCTTTTATAAACTGGATTTTCTGACTAATAATGATTACTGTTCTCTACACAATGTCACTATTGTAAAGTCTCTCTGTATTATTTATTTATATTTTATTTATTTCCTGGAAATTGCACCTCAGTCACAGTTGCCCTGGGGTGGGAGTGGGGGGTGGGGGTGGGGGTGGGGGGGTCGTGTGAGTGTGTGTATGCATGTTGTGTAGTGTGTGTGTGTGTGTGTGCGTTGGTGTGTGTGCGTGTGTTGCAGTATGTGCGTGTGTGTCTGCGTGTAGTGTAGAGTGTGTGTGTGTGTGTGTGTGTGTGTGTGTGTGTGTGTGTGTGTGTGTGTGTGATGTAGAGAGTGTTTGTGCCTGTGAGCTTTTATTTGTGAAATAAAACCGTTTCTTTGTTTGTGATAATGTTTAATGGTAGTTCTTAGCTTAATGGTAGTAATGGCAAGTTTGAAAATTGGTCATGTTACCAAATACTTTTACCGTTATAAAATAAAGGTTCATTGTTCATTGCCGTTCAGTCACTCCATTTTACGACACTGTGATTTTTCAGCATCTAAAAATCGCAGGGGGTTCAATGCCCCAATGCCTACCTCCAAGAATCATTGCCGACCTGTAATTTTTAATCAGCTGGCTAATCCACAGTTCTAGTATCGCGCACGAATCTGTCCTAGGTCTTTCGTCTGAACGCTTAGATCGGGCTGTCCAGCACCTTACATCATAAATAACCGGAAAACACAAAGATCACAATATGCTGGTAGACGATAGGGAAATAAAAGTATTGCACCTTATTTCGGCATGACTCAAGCTGTGAGCACACTACACAAGTGCTACACAAATGTCTCGCAATTCAAACTTTGAACTGAGACAGTTTGAAACGTTCCATGCATTGTGCTCCATGTCAACACGCATGTTGTTTAGAAAGCAAAGATTGTTGCCACTCGTGCAGTGAGAGAAAGATAAATAAATAAATAAATAAATAAAATGTGACAGATCTATGGCATATCAGATTCTGTTTAACAGATCGAGTCATTATTGAATGCGTGTATGAGCTCAGTACCGGTTGGCGAAAGATGCCAACAATATATGTGTCATGTACGAAATCAGACCTACCGTGTATCCAGTCGCTTGCTACGCAGTCTTGCGCTCAAAATTTAGAAGTGTTATCGCTTGAACCCAGTGAGAAAAGTCCGCATTTGATTGCTACAGATTCTGATCTTGTCACTGGCTGCTTAGAAGAAGCACCGCTGGTACACGTTTGAAATTCCAGCGACAGAAAGTAAGCACATTTGTACGACCGGGCATGGTAGCCTATTCACAAACAGAGCCGCGTCCCTTGTGTATTTCCAAGAAAATACTGAGTCTGACGTCAGAAATATTTGGCGTTTTACTCCTGACGTCAGACACACAGTCGAGGTTTCAAATAGTGCGTAATTTAGACTGAATGACAATGACATTGAACCGTCTGTGTTGGGGTACTTCTCGGGTTACATCGTGGTTTGTAGTCTTTTGAAGCTGATCATCAGACCCCAGCGCCTTCGGCGAGTCGGTCTGATAATCATCTTCATCAGACTACAATACCACGATGTAACCCTCGAAGTAACCCAACACAGATGATTCAATGCTATATTGTTCTCTCTCTCTCTCTCTCTCTCTCTCTCTCTCTCTCTCTCTCTCTCTCTCTCTCTCTCTCTCTCTCTCTCTCTCTCTCTCTCTCTCTCTCTCTCAGCACTAATTTTGTTTATCCGAAACCTTAGTGCCTTCAGCAGTAACATGTCTCTTTCAGGTGTTACTACCTCTTAAAAGCTCAGGTCCAGAATTTTCTGTCTGAATGTTTTGTGCTCATTATTTGCCGTCCTGTTTTAGTTTAGCAATTCCCACTGATTGGGTTATTTCATTTCTTGTATTTTGTTAAGCTGCTGTCTATTCTAATTGGCAGGACAGTCTGTAAGAGATTCAGTGCTGCCTACTTTCATCATCATCCATCATCATCATCTCTCTCTCTCTCTCTATCTCTCACACACGCAAACGCGCATGCGCGCGCGCACGCACGCACGCACACACACACGCACCCACACATACTTAATGACTATGTAAAATGGAAGCTTTGCCGTTAATACTTTTACTGTTCCAGAAATAAAATTCTATCGATTACTGCTCTGCGGGAAGCAGACTGGAAACGTACACGGACTCTCCATAAGACAGGACCATTTCAGGTCACTGACACGAACATGGACTGAAATGGAAGAACTCGGCTCACAAACCAGCCCACACTGATGTAGGTCATTCCCAAACAGCGGATTTACTCATCTTTTGCTTCTCTAACCCCTTCATTGCCATTGGCCCCAGATTGTGTTTCTGCCATCTTTGTTCATTCAACACCAAACTCCCAGCTGTCCAGAGAACAATACAAACCCAATGCGCAAAAGGCCATCGGGCGGACGTCGGCTGTGCGCGGGCTAACGGCGGCTGACTTCGGCCCGATGGCCTTTTTTGCATTGGGTGGTGGTGTCAATACAATTTAAATCCAATCAATTCAATAATCTTTATTTAACCCGCTAGGGGCAATTAAAGTGGTCCGACAGTCAGCAAGAGGCAGAGATCCTCACGAGCACCCGCAACTGTGGGACCGCGTGAGAATATATGTCTCTTTCATTTGGGCGTCCTTCGTTGTGCACCAGAAGTGAAGGGGTTAAACTGGATACCAGTGTTTTCCCTCTGATTTTCAAAATTGCATATATTATGCGTCGAATGTTTATTGACTCAGTTAAATTGGAAAGATCTTCAAGGAACAAACAAACAAACAAACAAACAAATAAACAAACCCTGCTACTCTGCTTAAGGTGACAGCACTCTAATTTCTAATCTATGAGCTATTTTAGGAATGACTTCTTTAAGTTCTCTAGGGTCCAAGCCTTCACAGACACAATGCCTACCCTGCCCAAGTTGGCGAAACACTCGTTATTACGGTTTCAAAAACGTAGGTATAGATTCGATTTTTGTTTTATTTTGATAAAATAGTCTATCTTGTCTGCATCCTTATAACCAAGTGCGTGTCTGAAGGGTTACAAACATCCACGGATTTGGAAAGGCCAGCCATTTTTGCACCAAACAATGAAAATGAGATTGACTGACCTACGCTCGCGGGTTTTGAACATACACAGTCACACAAAATGCAGCCTTGTGCCATAGCATTTGTTCTTCAAAATCTTTGGCACTGAGGGAAAAAAATGGGCTCAAAGGACATTTTCTTTAGTGTCGTAATCGTTCTTTACGCACCAATAATTGAACAGCCAAGCTCTGCGTTTTCAGATAGCATGTTTTAAATGACATTGGCTGCCATTCATAATATTGTGTGGGCAGGCTCACAATATTTACTGTATATGTATCTTGACACTACTGGGATGACATATTCCATTTTAATTTGTTAATTTACATCCCCGTTTCCTGACATTACTATAAAATCAGTATGTGGATACACACCAGTGATAACTTTTTCATTAAGAATGTAATAGCGTGCCGCATGGCTGTGCGCGAGCCAACGGCGGCCGACGTCGGCCTGTTGCGCTTTGGGTAGCCAGCCTGGGTGGCTGCTATAGATAGGCGACCACTGAATAAAATTGGCCGCTAAAGCTGTTGACTGTGACTATACCAAGTACAGTCGACTTCCCTTACACCAGCGTCGGATGCAGTAAATGTCGGATATGTACAACGCTATCTTACTTCGCTCATAACAAGCTAATCTAACATGATAACACAAATATGTGGGCATCTTGACAGTTGATTATGTAAATTACGTCACCTATAACAAACTTCGTACATAAGAACACAAATATTTGGGTCCTCTGACATTTTATCATGACTTAAGGTGGTAAGTGTGTGTCTAATTTACTCCAGCAGTGCCAGAGGAGACCATCAAGGTTTCTAATGTTCCACGAACATTACTCCGCCTTTAACAAAATTTGCACATAACAACACACATCATATATTTGGGTTTCCTGGCCTTTTATAATATTTGAATGCATTGCTTTATTACCCTGTGGTAGTCGTAGTCGTAGTATGATGCAATCACACCAGACGCACGCACGTGGCACAAGGTTGTAGAACACACTGGAGTAAAGTTCCAACAATATTTTATTGCAGCGATGCGATCTGCGCACAATGCATCCACAAATGCACCAACACTGATACCCTGTCTCCTGTACAATGCATCAACACTTTTGATACACTTTTACAGATTTCCAGAACAATCCAGCAAATTCACACAACTCAACCAATCAGAAAAGATAACGTACCCAAACTCTAACATCTAGGCGTATTCGATACAAAATTACGAAATGTAGCCAACAACTTCGACGACATATCTGAGGTCACTAGAAAGATCGCGACGTTTCGAGAACGTTCTAGGTCAAACGAGGTCGGACTATAGCAACAATGTAACGAAAAGACGCGTCATTTTAGCTACACAACAGAAATCTATCAATTATCCAAACAAAAGAAAATGAAGCCTACTAAAGTAAAAAGGTACGTAATTCTTATCCAAAATAACTCAAATGAATATCGGATCTTTCCTATGATCAACACATACATGCTCTCAAAGGAATAACACAACCACAAGCGTAACACCCTGGCACAGGAGATCATAGGACTTTTGATCTACCATCTTTCAATTCGAGAATCTAACCTGCCATTAAAATGAAATGAAGCCTTTCAATCTCCCATTCTCAGATCTTCGTCTGTCCTATAACATTGCCTAGCACTACAGTCGTTAAGCTAACCCAGACGAATACCTCAACATGAGGATGCTTGGAGGCTCAGTTCTGGCCAGCGAGAGGTATAGATTCTCACGAGCCTCTGCGGATGAGACTGAAGTAATGTCTAATATATGATAAATCCATACAAACGTGACTGACACTCCCTTTCCTATATGTAAAAAAAAATTCGCATTTTATCTGTCAACCTATTTTGCGTAGTGGAAAGGCAGTCAGAATTTAACCCTTTGAATGTTGGTAGCGGTTTTTGTCGCGATGATTCCGGCAGGAATCAACGCGACAAAAACCGCTACCGACATTCAAAGGGTTCATGTCTATAGGTGCTCACCTTCACGTGTATGAGAGAGCCTGCCCAAAACAGCATAAGAATTTTGGCGTCAGTTTCAATGGGCAATAATATTTAGTAATATACCCTATATCGCGGGCCACATAATAATGTTAACAGACAGTTCCGAAGACAAACAATAATTTTGATTAGTATGTTCATGCATGTGTACGTAGTATGTGTGCGTATCACATCTGTGTTTGAACAAGAACGCAATCACGTGTGCTGGTCTGTCATTTTGGACCTTATGGCCCCAAAGCCGTAAGGTCCAAAATCACAGACCAGCGCACACAGCGTGCACGCGTGCGAGTGCTGTGCACTCGCGAATAAGTTCGAACAGTACTGAGAAAAAAAATTGCCGCGCACCGATCGATGCCTTCATTCTCTTAGCCGCCTGCCGGGAGAATCGACCCTGCTCGCACCCGCTCTTGCGCGGCTAAGGAGACGACTTCAGAGGTGATTCGTTCCAAGACGGAAAATTAACACGAAAATGTGCATGAACACAATCCACCTGCAAGAGGCATAGATACTCATGGGTCCTCCCGCAGTCGCGGGGGGCCCATGAGGATCTATGCCTCTTGCTGACACCACTTTGTATCCATGTTTATTCGGACGTGTTCCGTCGGGCTGCCTGCGCTGGCTCAGTTGCCACTAGGTGGCAATTCTGAGCGATGTTACTTTCGGCAGCTCGTCATCAGTTTGTTTGCTAGAGAATATAACTATATCCGTTCACCTACGTGGTATATATAGGTGTTGTCATTATGTGTGAATGTCAAGAGCAACATATACTGACGAGCAACAGAAATGCGATATCATCTGAATCATCGCAAACACTGAAGTGTTTCCGATGACGACTTTGTTTTGTTCGTCAGTATATTTCACTGAAAATAAAATAGATTCCAAACAAACCAACAAGACCCCCCCCCCCCCCCCAGTTTCATTACTATGCATATATGCAAACAAACCTTATCGATACTCAAACACATAAATCCTAACCTTTTCCTGAAACGCAGTTATCCTGTTTACAATCGCAAATTTATCTCTTATTTTCCCCCGAAAATATGCGCACATTTACGTGTAAATATTGCTGCGTGAAAAGTCATGACTCTGTCCTATTCCTATGTGAGAAAACCAGTGACTTGGACAACTGACGTACACGACTGCTGCAGTAATAAACCCCTTTCTCATTTTTTTTTAATATTTTTATTTTTTAGTATGTCTTACAATACAGCTGGGCAAAATGGCTCACTTATTTTATGAAGTTCGAGTGTTGTACAGTGACGGACTTTTCTGCTCTGCTTCTCCACTTGTATGTAGGCTATAAGAGTTGCAAACCAGGGGAGGTAGAAAACCTCCCTTACGTGTGACTACTCAGAAAGATTGAGAAAAGAAGTGTAGACATGTCGACGTCTTACCTGAGGCAAGACAGCATTGAGAATTCACTGTATCAGCGACTTTTAGCAATCAAAGCCCGAAATGAAGCAGATCGCTTTAAGAACAAAATAACTGGAGTCCTAGGAAAGGCTCGAGACAGCTCCCCACAGGCGCGGGTCAAGAAAAGCGTTTCAACAATGTACAGTAGTGTTGTCCTTATTGGGCAAAAAAACCCAGTATGTCCATTTTTGAAAAAGAGCGAGATTTTCATTGTTATTTAATGAAAATCTCGCATTTCTCAAATATAGACACACTGTATTTTGCCAAATAACGACATCTCAGATATAGACACATTGTCTTTGTCTTGTCTCTTGGCTTGACTTCGCGAACGAAGATTTTATAGGAGTTGCCCACGACGTCTGCAGGCTTGTTCGTGGCTGCGGAGGCCAATCCGAGACAGGCAGGTTCGACCGCAGTGGCTGCAGGGGAAGGTATGGCCAGGGTTCTGAGCTGCGGCATCTCTGTTTTTTCTCCTGAGCCGCTTGTCCTTAAGGCTAGCTCTGTGAGAGCCCTCAAAGGAGACAGCTGCCTTGTAAATGGTGGAGCGCCAGGTGTCACGGTCCGCAGCAAGCGAAGACCACTGGTGGTGGTCGATTTGGCAGGCACTAAGTGACTTCTTGAGACAGTCTTTGTATCTCTTCTTTGGTGCCCCTCTGTCACGGTGTCCAGTAGCAAGCTCGCCGAACAGGGTGATCTTTGGTAGGCGATGATCCTCCATCCTGGAGACATGCCCCGCCCAGCGGAGCTATGTCCGCAGCAGCAAAGCCTCAATGCTCACAGTTTCAGCCTGTTCAAGGACCTCGACGTTGGTGACATAGTCACTCCAGTGAATGCCCAGGATGGTACGCAGGCAGCGCTGGTGGAAGCGTTCGAGGAGTCGTAGTTGGCTGCGGTAGAGGGCCCAGGACTCGGAACCATACAGCAGGGTGGTGAGGACCACAGCTCTGTACACGCTGATCTTGGTGCCTGTTTTCAGCTGTTGATTGTGCCACACCCGCTTGAAAAGTCGCCCGAAAGCGCTGTTCGCTTTTGCCAGCCTGCTGTCAAGCTCCTTGTCCAGCTTGGCGTCCGACGTGATAATGCAGCCAAGGTAAGTAAACTGGTGCACTGACTTTAGTTCAGACTCGCCAATGGTGATGTGAGGAGGGCGATACACTGTCTTGGGTGCCGGCTGATGGAGGACCTCTGTCTTTTTCAGACTGACCTCGAGTCCAAAGAGCTGGGCAGCATCTGCGAAGCAAGACGTGATGCGCTGCAGGGCTCTTTCTGTGTGTGCAACGAGGGCAGCATCATCAGCAAAAAGCAGCTCACGAATCAGTTGGTCTAGGGTTTTCGTGTGGGCCTGCAGTCGTCTGAGGTTGAACAGGCTGCCATCGAGACGATACCTGATGTACACTGCATCGTCATCATCGAGGTCCACTGTGGCCTGCTTCAACATCATGCTAAAAAAGATGGTGAAGAGGGTCGGTGCCAGCACGCAGCCCTGCTTTACGCCGTTGAGAATAGGGAATGGTTCTGAGAGGTCATTGTTGAGTCTGACCTGGCCTTGCTGGTCCTCGTGTAGCTGGACAATCATGTTAAGGAACTTTGGGGGACAGCCAAGTCGCTCCAGGATCTGCCACATGCCTTGCCTGCTCACAGTGTCGAACGCTTTTGTTAGGTCGACAAATGTTACGTATAGCCCTTTGTTCTGCTCGCGGCACTTCTCCTGTAGCTGTCTCAGCACAAAGACCATATCGGTGGTGCTCCTGTTTGCTCTGAAGCCACACTGACCCTCTGGGAGTTGGTCTTCAGCGATGGCAGGTACCAGCCGATTCAGGAGCAGCCTTGCAAGGATTTTCCCAGCAATGGACAGCAGGGTAATTCCCCGATAGTTGAAACAGTCAGACTTCTCGCCTTTGTTCTTGTACAGGGTGATAACGACTGCATCACGGAGATCTTTTGGTAGTGTTCCTTCCTCCCAGCAGCAGAGAAAGAGGCCATGGAGCTTGTTGTGCAGTGCTGTGCCTCCATGTTTCCAGATCTCTGGCGGTATTCCATCAATGCCTGCTGCTTTGCCACTCTTGAGCTGGTGGATGGCTGTGAGGGTCTCTTCAGCGGTGGGCGGTTCGTCCAATTCAACCTTTACTGGGAGGTGTGGGATTTGTAGGACGACTGCTTCTTGAACAGTGCGCTCAGCGCTGAATAGGCTCTGAAAGTATTCCGACCAGCGGTTCAAGATGGAGGTATTATCTGCGAGGAGTGCCTGGCCATTCGCGCTTCGCAGGGGACTTTGTACCAGGTGCCTGGGGCCATACCCTGCTTTCACTGCTTCGTAGAAGCCCCTGTAGTCACCATTGTCAGCGCAAAGCTGGGTCCTCTGTGCAAGTCTGGTCCACCACTCATTCTGGAGATCTCTGAGCTTGCGCTGGAGACTGCTGCAGACGAGGCGGAAGGCAGACTTCTTCACAGGGCAGGAAGGCTGGGCTAGGTGGGCCTGATGGGCGGCTCTTTTTTTTGCTAGGTGTTCCTGGATCTCTACATCGTTTTCGTCAAACCAGTCTTTGTTCTTCTTTCTGGCGAAACCCAAGACTTCTGCAGAGGATTTTGCAATATCAGTTTTCAGTTGTTTCCAAAGTGTTTCAGGGGAGGAGTCTACTGGGTCCGCTGTGTCTTTGAGCCTGCGCTGTAAATCTGTCTGAAAGGCAGCTTTCACATCGTCACGCTGAAGGCTGGCAACATCAAGCTTTTTCTTGGGGGGCCCCCATTTCTTGGGTTTTGGCTTGAAGTGGAGCCTGAGTTTGCAGCGGACAAGGCGGTGGTCAGTGTGGCACTCTGCGCTGGGCATCACTCTGGTGAGGAGGACGTCACTGCGGTCCCTCTGACGCACTAGGACATAGTCGATAAGGTGCCAGTGTTTGGAGCGAGGATGCATCCAGGTGGTCTTTCGACTGTCCTTTTGCTGAAGAGTAGTGTTGGTGATGACCAGTTGCTGCTCCGCACAGAACTCCAACAGTAGGCGGCCATTGTCATTGCAGTTCCCCACGCCATGCTTGCCGAGGACTCCTTTCCAGGCTTCAGAGTCCTGGCCCACTCTGGCGTTGAAGTCGCCAAGGATGATGACTTTGTCGTCTGCAGGGGTACTCTGTAGGAGGCTGCGCAGGTCAGTGTAAAACTTGTCCTTTTCAGCAGGCTCTGCCAGGAGGGTTGGGGAGTACACACTGAGAAGGGTGACGTGTTGTTGGTGTCTCAGTGGGAGGCGCATGGACATAATGCGGTCTGAGTGGCCCGTTGGTAGGTTTTCCAGCTTAGTCGCAATGGATGTCTTGACCATGAAACCCACGCCTGAGAGCCGTCTTTCTGATGCAGGCCTGCCTGACCAGTAGAGGGTGTACCCAGCACCAAGTTCTTGGAGGCTGCCTTCGTCCGGAAGGCGTACTTCGCTGAGCGCGGCGATGTCGATGTTTAACCTCCGCAATTCATGGGCAATGAGGGCAGAGCGACGTTCAGGGCGTCCGCTGTCTGCTTTGTCGAGCATGGTTCGGACGTTCCAGCATGCTACGTTGAGTCCGGTCGTGGTCGTCATGAGAGTGGATCCGTTATTCTTTCTTGTTTTTTGACTGCAGGAGAAGATGCCCGTTGACCGCGGCTAGCCAACTGGGGTTGCGAGGGGACGAGCTTTGGTTAGGCCACCTTTTCTAGGCCCCTCTCCGTGTGGAGCAAGCAGTGCTGTCCCTAGAGAAGGCTGCTTGGTCGTTCAGGGTGTGCCGAGTGATGTTGTCATCCCCAGGTCAACATCAGGCGACCAATATCCTGAACCGCCTGCATGCAGGTTTGAGACTGCGGCTTCCAGTGACATCTTTCACCTGCCGTTTCGCCCCTTGCCCGTCGCTACAGGACTTGGAATGGTCAGTGTCATGGTCCGTGGACGTTTCATAAAGCCCTGCGCGGTGGAGCTTTTTGGTGGAGTGCAGTGTGCGCAGTACTGGCCCCACCCTTTAAACCCTTGGTTCATCTGCCATGGCCTAACAAGCTGGGACGATGGCATCGAGGTCCTCGGGTCGTAGGTTTTATATCAGACTGTCCTTGTCCTAGTCTCTGGCTCAAGAGCCTTCCCCGGAGACACGGGGGCTTTGATGTCAGGGGTTTCCTCCCTTAGCCTTTCCGCAGCAAAGCGGCCAGGCCTGCAAGGCAGCAGGCGACTCGTGGAAGGCGGGGTCGTCTATGTCCCGTGCAGATGTGAACATCTGCCCACTGCCCAAGACACATTGTATTTTGCCAAATAACGACATCTCAGATATGGACACTGGATTTTGCCAAATAACGACATCTCAAATATGGACACACTAGATTTTGCCAAATAACGACACATAAGATATGAACACGCTGAACTTTGCCAAATAACGACATCTCAAATATGGACACATTGGATTTTGCAAAATAACGATAAATGTATGCATGTACTGTCAGAGTACAGAAGAGATCGATACTGCACACTGCATGATATATTCATCGTCAGAACGAATTTCTCCACACAGGCATTTGAAGCATGCCGAGAAAAGGCCCATCGACCCAGCTTGGCACACTACACGGAATCTTAATCTGGTAGATTTTTTCCCCCTCAAACATTAATCGATGAAGCTATTTGCGTTCGTGAGTTGTGATATTTTGTGGAACAGATTAGGGGAGAATGAAAACTGGCCGGTTATTGAGTCCTCCGCTTGGGCTTTCCATCTGCAAGAAGCATAGATTCTCATGAGCCCCTGCAGAAGCAGGGGCTCATGAGAATCTATGCCCCTTGCTAGCCCTCTTTTACTTCCTCATATTGTCGTTGTGTCTCGGCTTAAGGCTAAGACGGTGTTGTTAGCATGCTCAGGTCAAGCTGAGCCCATTAAGATAGATTAATCTTTCGATATGATCCTGTAGAGAGTTTGTTTGGGGGTTTCACGCCTTAAACTGTCTTTGGAACAGGACATTTGCATCGCGTAAACTTTGTTTTAGATTTTTCGGTCGAAAGCTTTAGGTCAGGGTGTGTTTGTTTATTGCTAGTAGAGAACATGCGATGGGTTTTAAAGAGCTGACGCTGTCCACAGAATTTTTTCCAGGTTAATGGATCGTCTAAAGATTTTTATTTGCCGTTCGTGCATCCGCCTCCCCCACCTCCCACGCCTTTTACATTCTCACCTATACACAGACATATTTTAGAACCAAATGACCGAACAAATTAACCCGGTCAGTTTCAAGCTGACGCAGACTGTGCTTCTGTAATCTTTGTTAAATCAACAACAAACAACTAGCTGCCCCCGTAAAATCGATTCAAAGTGGTGCCAGCAAGAGGTATAGATCCTCATGAGCTCCCACAACTGCGGGGGCTCATAAGGATCTATACCTCTTGCAGCTGGGCGGTGTTCAAATTATTTTCTCGGCACTGAATGGTGTTTTTGTGGTGTGATGAAAACACACTGCTAAAATAATAAAAATTTTATTTAAGTTTTAATTTATCTCGTAGTGACAATGAAGCTTGCATCCGTTTTTAAGTCCCTTCTATTTATAGAAGGGACTTTCTTTTTAGGACGGGTCGCGGTGGGGCGAATTAAATAGTATGTCCATGATGTCAAAGGCGGGCAGGCTAAACCTCTAACAACTGAAGTAACAAGATAAAAATTACGTCATGTCTAGTTACTCTAACCTCGCTGCTGAACGTACATTTGGCGCCAAGCGCCGTATGTGCGTATGAATGTGTGTGCGTATGTATGTAAACAAGAGAATCTCCGAGATTTCTGTACACACAAGCTAGAAACTTGGCGAAATACTTTCTAAAGTGGGTGGCTAAGAGAGCCTCAGAGCATATTGTAATTGAATGTCTCATTGAAGACATAAACAACCGTTTATAGGAAGTCGGGTGACCCAGATTAGAGTCCGTAATTTTTTTTGGTCATATTTACTTGAACTTTTGCATATAGCTAGTTTGGAGAAAGACATTGGATGAGTTCGTTAGCCAGCTTTGTATCCTTTTAACTTCTTTAGTAAAAATTAATTCTTTTCAGAAAAGAATTAAAACACTAAAAACCATTTCAACTCCGTCACCACGCAGACATTGACATAATGCTCTAATATGACATCATTCTCTCTCTCTCTCTCTCTCTCTCTCTCTCTCTCTCTCTCTCGCGCGCGCGCGCGCGGCTCTCTTTCACACAAACATACTCGCATATCCAGGAGGAATCGATCCTCATGCGCCCTCCAAGCGCATGAGGATCAATGCCTCTTGGAGATGTTTGGAGCGCGCGCGCACGCACACACTAACACGCACACACACATTGACGCGCTTTCAGAAGAGCATGCAGGTGACCCATCATTGTACTTAGTACTTCATGTAGCTAGGTAAAGTCAACCTGCTTTCACACAAATTATAGCAAGACTGAAATTGTACCGTGAAGTTGTAGTTTGTCACCATTTTCTCAAGCCTATGCTTCATATCACGTAAAATATAAAATTACGTAAAAACTAAAACTTACGTCATGACGTTTGAAAAATCAATGACACGTATGTCCTGCGCCTCTTATAGAACTCACTGACGCATTGGCAGATCTGCGAGACTTTTTCAATAGGAGATAATTCAACATCAAGCGAGGACAGCTCTCATATAGAAGGGACTTTGTGGGTGATGGTTCATCCCATCTTGTTTTTCCCCCCCCCCCCCCCCCCCCCAAAAGTTATTGAATAGTTTTATTTACACTGCACTACGACAGAGTACAAGAGACTCAGAACACAATGTCAATGCCGTCTTTCGTCAACAATTCTTTAAATACTTTTGGGATGCGCACAGCTACGGACTGCTGGTATTAACCCCTTCAAAGCCGAAACAAGATGAAGCCGATCCAACTGCAAGAGACATGGAAGCTCATTAGCTCCCGAAGTGCGGGGGCTCATGAGGATCTATGCCTCTTCAGTGCAGACATCACTTTGTCTCCATATTCTTTGGATAGCTGGGTCTTTTGTAGCGTTGAACTAAGAAAGACTTCAGAAACACAATATGCTTCCACGGGCACTGTCCACTCAGCTGTGTTGTTTTTACTTGGTAATAATTAATATACGCTTTTCATGTTTAAAATCCCGTGACTAAACTGTGTGTCGACACCGCCTGTGAGAAATGATCATGCTGTGCGTTCCAGCCAACCCAATAGGCCGAAAGATTGTCCTGCTATTTTTGCCATAGTACTTCTTGCAAAACGAAATATCTCTGGTCACCGGTCTATAATGCACAGTTCTCTCCGTTATCAGTATTTTTCCATACCTGCTTGGTGCGTTTTCCTATTCTTTGCAAGGTGAGCTAACTTCTGCCTTCATCTTCTTCTTGAGCAATGTGGAGGGTCCTTTGTTTTAGGGCAATAATTATGCCACAATTGGCGGTGAGCATGGGTTATGACGGTCAAAAATTGAGTTTCTTGGGTTAAAAAGAGGTTAAAAGAATCAGGGATGTAATTTTTTACTGAGGGGACCCCACCCTTAACCCATTACATCCTGAGACTGATTAAAAAATTGCATACTGTCATATGTAGGTTACATTACAGATTAGGAGATAGATCAACCGTGTTAGTTCAGGGGTGGTGCCAGAATAGCTTGGCGTCTCAGGCGCCAAGTTATTCTGGAACCATCCTTGAACTATCGTAGTCGTTTTCTCAAGCAATGGGTGGGTGTATCAGAATGAAAAGGGTTAACCAGCCTTCCACACTCGATTTGAAAACTGCAGTGGATTCTGCCGCGGGAGCGGGATTTATGGGAAGGCAATTCCATAAGTAGATTGCACAGGGGAACAAAAATTGAGATAAAACTTAAAATCATTTCTTCTCCATGGCTTATATTTAAGGACATTTTCCACCTCTTCCACATGACTATATTTGTACCGCGCGCGCGCGCGCATGTGTGTGTGTGTGTGTGTGTGTGTGTGTGTGTGTGTGTGTGTGTGTGTGTGTGTGTGTGCAGCATTAAGTTGTTTTCAATTATAATTTTTGTCATTTTGTTTTCTGTATATATGTCTTAGTATTTCTTAGTGTAACACGTAAAGCGCCTGAAGCACTTAAGGTGATAGGCGCTGTAGAAACTGACATTATCATTATTAGTTAAGTGTCCGTACGGGAGTGCCTTTAAGAACCATCTACCCGCGCTTTTGTTCGCTAATCCCAATGGCCATCTAGACGCTCTGCCAGCATTTATGGCAACATAGATTAACCAAATCCATTAATGGCCCCGTTTGTCGCGACCATTTGCGCACAGATCAAATCTGCTTATCCGAGCAATTCTGAAACAAAACCAGCAGCAGAGTACGGCTGATAAAGACAGCAGTTGCATTGTACGGTCGTCAGAGCAATTTGTGATCCGTTAATTGGTTGGACGAAACACCAGTCCTGATTGCTGAATGGCTTTACAGACGTAGAGATCTGTCGTTCCCGATATATTGAAAGAAAGTGGCAAGGTACTAAAGTAACCAACGTCGGCAACATAGTGCGTTACTTTTTAGTTACAGTGTTCACAGCACATCAACACGCGGGAGGGGGGGGGGGCGGGGCGGGAAGGGGGGGGGGGGGGGGGGGGGAGGGGAGCTTGGAACGCAACCAACAATACCCGTGCGAATGCAAGAGGCATAGATCCTCATGAGCCCCCGGAGCTGCGTCTACCTACCTCAAAACGGATGCTGGCTAACGAGGACAGCAAAGGGGCACAGATCCTCATCAGCCCCCGTAGTCGCTGGGGCTCATGAGGATCTATGTCTCTTGCACTTGAGCTTTGTTTGCTGTGTTCCAGCATTAACCCCTTCACTGCCAGTGGACGCAGACTGTGTTTCTGAAATCTTGGTTCATCCCGCGACCAAAAGCCATAAACGTCCACAAACGTCAGCTAGAGAGATAGATCCGTATGAGCCCCCGCAGTCACGGGGGCTCATGAGGATCTATACCTCTTTGCAGATGGATCGTGTTCACTTTTTCTCGGCAGTAAAGGGGTTTAAAACGAGCATCCTGAGTTGTTTTTTTTTTTTTTTTTTTTTTTTAAATTTTATTTATTAAAAAAAAATTCATTAGCGTTTTTTTTTTTTTTTTTTTTTTTTTTTTTTTTTTTTTTTTTTTTTTTTAAAACGAAAACCAGATAGGATTCTTTTACGTGCCACCTTTAATAAAGCTGCGTATCTCATTACACGTCAAAAGGTTCAAACACACCGCCGTTAGCACTACACAAACCGACTTCACTTACACAGCTCTGTCACTGCAAGCGCCAGTCGGATGCAACATGATAGCTCAAGAGTTAGGTCTGACAGGGTGGTGGTCATTTAATTTGTAATTTTGAGTTACGTTGTTTTAAAGTTCATGCGTAGTGCTTGATTAGCATTGTGTAGTGCCAAATTAGTTTAGATCTTGTAGAGGCAGCAAGTAAAGCTGATCAGACACTACCCTTTGAGCTGAAATGGTCGATCCATCCTCCGCGACGGGAAGCTGTAAATGTAAGCACTGGAAGAGAAAAAGAGGCAAGAGACATACAGATCTTCATGAGCTCCACAAATGCGGGGGCCCATGTGAATCTATGCCTCTTGCTGGCGCCACTTTGTACCCATGTTTTTAGGACGACTAAAGTTCTTTGGTCTAGAATGAAGAAAGACTTCAGTAGCAATATATAATGCGACCAGCGGCAGGGAATGGGGTTAAGCTAAGATTGCTTCTTGCTGTTGACAACTGTGTTTTAAAAACCAGCTCGCAAAAATATTACACGTGAAGATAATGAAAACTAACACTTCAGCTTTGACGGAATGCAAAATAGTTTCCTCGTCCACAGAGGCCGAAAGATGCAAATTAAACACATTAGACCACCATGGTTGGAGTTGTCCTCTGAGGGCTGAGTTACAATCCCGGCGAAAGATCGACCACGATAGTTGAAAGGTGGTGCCAGAATAGCTTGGCGCCTATGGGCGACAAGCTATTCTAGCACCACCCTTGAATTATCATGGTCAAACCATATTGTGGTTTGTCAGGGTTAAACTTTCTTGTCTCTTTTGTTTCTATTTACACATTTTCCCCCCACAAGGTTATAGTGTCTTTCAACACGTTTTTCCCACCAGATTAAAGTGTCTTTTTCCACATTGTTTTCCTCACAAGATTTTAACCTTGTGGAAACAAAATTGTTGAAAAAGACACAGAAAGTGAAGAAAATAACGGAACAAATAACTCGAAAAGAAAAGATATACGAAAGAGAAAACGAATTGATAAGAAATACGAAAGCGAAAAGAAATGAAAAAAAAAAAAAAAAAAAAAAAAAAGAGAAGAAGAGAAAAAAGAAAGAAAACAAAAGAGTACAATGGAAAAGAATACAATAGGAAATACACACACACACACACACACACACACACACACACACACACACACACACACACACACACACACACACACACACACACAATATTAAAAAATACACAAATAAAGAACAGAATACGGGGACGTGAACAGAAACAAAGCAAGAAAATCTATAACCTTTGTACAAATTGCACTCCTGACGGGAAGACGAAATACACTAGGAGGACAGAGAACAAGTAAAATATATTGACGACCATAAGAAATGCGACATTTTTGGAATCATTGGAAAACACTTTAGTGTTTCCGATGATTAAAAAAAGGTCGCATTTCTTTTACTCGTAGTGTTTCCGCTGATTTGCTCGTCAGTAAACAACGTGAACTGTCTGTAATTTTGGACCTGACGGCTTCACGTGTATGCAGATTTCGATTGCAGCATTCGGAGCTCGTGACAGATTAGTCGATGAAAAAATAGCGACCTCGACATGGTGCTATTTTCGTTTGAAAAGGTACACACACGCATGCATGCATACAATATACATACTGTGGCTGCATGTGTGTGTGTGTGTGTGTGTGTGTGTGTGTGTGTGTGATATGTGTGAGTGTGTGCCGTGTGTGTGTGTGTGTGTGTGTGTGTGTGTGTGTGTGTGAGAGAGAGAGAGAGAGAGAGAGAGAGAGAGAGAGAGAGAGAGAGAGAGAGAGAGAGAGAGAGAGAGAGAGAGAGAGAGGGATTTAATATTTAACTCATTTGCGGCCAGCCGCATCCGGATGCGCGGCGTATGCGGCTGTCCGCGAATGAGTTAATGCACATCATTGTATCGCTGACAGGGAAACAGAACTGTTTATGGCCGGAATTGATTGAGTACGCAAAGTCACAGATAAAAAGAGGAAACGGCTGATTATACGCAGCCCTATTCGAAACGATGAGTCAGAAACTAGGTTTACGATGCAAAACAAACTTCCACTGATTTGCAAATTATTTTTTGGGGGGAGCCAAACCAAGGGCGGACTGCATGGTGACGAAAATGTTAAACTTGAAAAGCAGTGGCTGATCAAACAAACAAACAAACGAAGAAACACACGCACTAAAGAACGAAAGAACGAACACACAAACAAACGCACGCACGCACACACACACACACACACACACACACACACACACACACACACACACACACACACACACACACACACACACACACACACACACACACACACACACACGCGCGCGCGTTTCCTCGGATCCCTAACGAAAAACACCCGAATTTCAGCAGTTTTCCGTTCACCGAAATCAAAACAACTCAGCCTTTTACAAAAGCATATAGATTCTCATGAGTTCTTTCTTCTGCAGGGACACATGGGAATCTTTGCCTCTTGCTGGCAGAAAAGAACCCTATTTGCCCCCTCAGATTGAGGCAGACATCAGAGACACAGTATGCGATGCAACACTGTCCCTGTCGGTAGCAGTTTTCGTCGCTATGATTTCGGCACAAGAGAAGATAGAAACACGAGTTACCGTCAAATAAGCAGGAGCTGTGAAAAGTAGTTATTTTTCGCGCTGCTGACGTTTGATTGGAAACTCATCTTGCGGCTCCGGGATAAGAAAATCAAAACGTGTTTCAACCAGAATGGGCTTTTGAAATGGGAAGACGAAAATAGGTGTCCAGAAAATGTTCCGCAATATTTCACATGACATTGACGAATCTGCGATGCACTACTGTCTACAGCAGGAGAGGGATCGACCATGAAAATTCAAAAGTAGTGCCAGATTAGCTTGGCGCCTGACGGCGCAAAACTAATCTGGCACTGCCCTTGAATTATCATGGTCGGAATGACTCCTAGAACTGGTGCATAAGTTGTTGGGTGACATCTCTAGAAGTTACAAAAATGCGGCCTAAAGAGAATTGGGGTTAAATGGATTAAATTCCCAGTCCATGCGCCATCTGCGCCCCCTTTGAGAAAATGAAAATACCCGTTTCACCGATTTTGCGACCATGATAATTCAAGGGTAGTGCCAGATTGGCTTGGCACCTAATGACGCCAAGCCAGTCTGGCACTACCCTTGAATTATCATGGTCAATTCGTCTCCTGCAACTGGTAGACTATACAGTCGATAGGTGACACATCAAACATTATTTTGTGAACTGCGGCCGTGGGTTAAATGGGTTAATCCCTTCGCTGAACACGATCCAACTGCCTATGCCTGTTGCTCAGACTAATTTATATCCACGTCTCTTTGAACGTGTGTGGCTATTGGTCAAAGATTTCAGAAACACAGTCTGCGACCACTGGCAGGAACGGAGTTAAAGGTTTGCCACCGCGAAGGTGATTTAAAAGATGGGACACCGAAAGAGGCCTGAACAAATGTTGACCCCGGAAGGGTTCCATCAGCCACAACAACAATAAAACAGGACAATAGCAGCAACAGCAATAACAACAACAACAAGAGCAACAATAAACAGCAGCTCTTGATGTTCAGTGAAACCGACGTACAATCAGCATCAAGATATCTTTGATGACGATTTTATTTGTGTTCACACTTCTGACGCGAAAAATGTGTGTTACTTTATCTAACAAAAAGGAAAAGGAAAGTCGGGTAATCTCATTGCTTTATGCAAGAGATTGATCTTAATAATAATAATGATAATAATAATGATAATAATAATAATAATAATAATCATAATGATGGTGATGATGATGATAATAATAATAATAATAATAATAATAATAATAATAATAATAATAAGAAGAAGAAGAAGAAGAAGAAGAAGAAGAAGAAGAAGAATGAATGGTTCTTGCCTAGCGCAAACTCTTTTTGTGGCAAAAGCTCAATGCGCTAACACACACATTCAAACATGACATAGACGATATGAAACATTACAAATAAGGATCTACGACTGAGGAAAAGCAAGCTGGAAGAAATGAGTTTCAACTGAGCCTTAAACGGAGAGAGAGTAGGGACAGTTCGCAGACTGGCAGGCAGCGTGTTCCAAACTGAAGTTGCAATGAAGCTGAATGAGCGATCACCAACAGTTTTCAAGTTACGTTTAGGAACCTTCAAGAGTTTCTCACTGGAGGACCGCAGAGCGAAGCAGAAAGGTAAGCCGGGAGAGACCCGTCAAAGTGACGGTATACCAGAGTTGCCATCTTGTACTGGCATCGAAACTTCACCGGCAGCCAGTGGAGTTCTTTAAGCATGGGTGTCACATGTTCGCGTTTACGTTTCTTTAGAACAAGCCGTGCAGCGCTGTTCTGAACCCTTTGCAACCGACATACCTGTTTCATGGTGTTACGTGGTGGGGTCGTAGTCGTAGTATGATAAACACACCAGACGCACGCACGTAATGTTCTGTTAAATAAACTTCATTCAGCTGCAACCCGTCACACGTGGCTTAAGGATGCAGACAATACTGGAGTAACAGTTCCAACAATATTTTAATTCAGCGATGCGATCTCCACACAATGCATTCCCAAATGCACCTACACTGATACAATGTTTTCTCTTCTGCAAATGTCAACACTGGCGACATAAAGTTCCTTACACAACATACACCATCGTTATGCTGCGTCTCTCACAATGTACACCCTATACAGGCCACGGACCTACGATAAACTGTGTGTCCCTACAACTGACAATGCGTGACAATGTACCCCCGTGCTTCCCAGCACAAAGTTTTTATAGTATAAAAACTTTCTAGAATAATCTAATGAATTTATACAACGCAACCAATCAGAACGAAACACGTTACTGAAACTCATAAATATTAATAAAAGAAGAACTTTCTCGAATAACTTAAATTGTCTACAAAAATTCGGCTGCTCATTTCAGCTCCAAATCCCAGTATGTAATGATATCACACAAAAATATGGCAAACCGTTTACGACTTTTCACAACACGCAAAGAACGGCTGCTAATTTCACGCGTACAAAACAACTATGACCAGCAGCTTTGCTACTATATTACAAAAATGTAACTTACTCTTTTGACGTCACATGTACGAGGTCACTAGACAGCGCGACTCTGTTTCGAATGTTCTGGTTCATTCTCAACTAATCTACGCAAAACAAAAATCGACCGCTCTTCTCCGTGCGACTTTTCTAGAAGCTTCTGGACTAAAATTAACATATCATAACAAAGCCAAAACCGCTATCATGGACGAACGATAAAGAATCTCACTGAAAAGGTACGTGATAAGTAACCATGATAGCTCAAATAAATATCGGATCGTTTCCTACGATTAACACATGCATGCTCTCACAGGACAACACAACCACAGTCGTAACACATGGGCAGACCTGAATAGAGGGATTTACAATAGTCGAGGAGGGAAGTTAACAGCGCAGTGACTAGTCTAGCCGAAGCGCATTCAGTAAGATACAGCCGAATAGATGCAATGCGTCTCAGCTCCAGAAATGAGGCTCGACACACACTGCTGATTTGCTTGTGCATGTCTATCTTGACACCAAGATACCTAAATGATGTTTTGAAGGGAATTTTGCTGCCAGAAATGTTGACAGAAACACTGTTAACCAGTCGGAGCGGGGAGGGAGCACCAACATAAATTACTTCAGTTTTGTCAGCATTCAACATCAGCTTGTTACTATTCATCCACGTTAAAACGTTAAAACGTCGTCTATGCATGTTTGAATGCCTGACAGAACTGAAGAAAACTCATCAGGAGGTACGCCTTTTGACAGCTAAGTGTCAACAGCGTATTTGTGGAAGTCACACTCATGAGCAGAAATAACCTCTGACAGGACGGAACCCTGAAGAACTCCGTACACAAGGGGGCTTGGAGCTGATACAGTACCATCAAGAATAGTAGACTGACACCGATCACTGACATATGATTTAAACCATTTAAGAACAGTTTTTTTTTCACTCCACATGTAACCTCAAGCCTTTTGAGGAGAATGGAACGATCAAGCGTGTCATTGCTGCACTGAGGTTCAAGAGGGCCATAAGAGAGACGAATCTCTCATCTGCCTTTACCAACAGGCCATCAAGGACACTCAGTGCAGCAGTCTCTGTGCTATATGATCCTTCCTGTAGGCAGACTGGTGCACTTCTAGAAGGCCATTACAAAGACAAATGTTTCTGAAGCTGGCCCAGGACGACTTCCTTTGAAATCTTTTAAATGAAGGGGAGATTGAAAACTGGTCATTGTCGATTCGTCTCGTCAGCAACTGGTAGGACATCTTACAAACAAGAAACAGAGGCCATCTAAAAACGGACAACAGAGATAGGGAAACAACCACTGATTCAGTATAAGTAACTCGTGAAGGAAGTGAGTGTGTTACCGCTAAAGAAAGAAGACGGTAATTTAGCAACTAACACTGGTCTAGCGAATCGAGTGAGACAACAAGTGTGTGAGAAACCTTTTTCATTTTCTCCTGTTTCCTGTGTAATGCACAAGCCCGTTACCTAGCTACCTGGACAGCTTAGTTGGTAATCTACCTAAAAAGTCCTCCGTTCATCCAATGCCTGCTATCTGCGGCGGGGACTCTTGAAACTCTATACCTCTTGCTGGTCTCTCACTTGTATCAATTACGTTTATATTCCTTCATTTAACTACATATTCCTTCGTCGAAGGAGGTGACAGAGGTATGAAGCAATGATGCGGAATCGATAATCTGAGTCATAGATACTTCCCAGATTTAATCGCGCGTGATGGCCGATCCTTGTTTCTAACGCTGAAGAGTGTTCGCAGGGGGGGGGGGGGGGGGGGGGGGGGGGAACAAATTACTGCCGGGCCTTGCACGTTACGATAGTCGATAGATGGTTCCTGTTTCGGTAACCGCCTACCTAAAGAATACGCAAAGTCGTCGGGTCGATGTAAGCTGTTGCTGTCCAGCATAAGCCATAAGTCTGCCCGAGGACCTTTGCTTAGCGGGCAGGCACTGTATAATTACAGACGCTTAAGTTATGGCCACAATCGTTGGCAACTGAGTTGCTGCTGAATCGTGTGACAGCAGTAAAACCGTAAGCCCTTCACTGTCGTGAAAAACAGAATAAGATGTTACTTCAAGATGCATGTATCCTCATGAGCCGCTCTCGTTCTTTGTTAGGAGTCGTTCGGCGTAAACGCAACCTCACTATTGAGTTGTGCCACAGATGTACCATAAAGAGATTTCATTAGAGGATTGATCTCGTGGAAACTCAGCCCGTGGCTCGAAGAAAGACGAGACAAAAACGACAACTCTTGTGATACAAACTTCACAAACCTAATGTCTTCATCGTGACTAAAGAAGATAGCATTCCGATCACGCTTCCAATTTATCGGCAATGTTGGGCCACAGCCGACAGATGTGTGAGCGGGTCTGTGATTTTGGACCTTACGGCCTTTAGAGAAAGGTGGGAGGGGGGGGAGCAGGGGGGGGGGAGTGGGTAGTGGGTTGGTGGGTGCATCTTCTTAGCCGTACAGTTATTCGCATTGTCATTGTAGTCTATGAATAAAATAAAACTTTGGGCAACAGAACCAATTTTTCGCTATTAGAGATCACGACAATTCAACTCTGTGACGATTTATGAAAACCAAGCCCCTTTTGACGATTTATGAAAACCAAGCCCTCCTCCCCGTCAATCCCTGCCCCCCCCCCTCCTCCACTATACACGCCTCCCCCTCCCGTTCCCAAACCATGTACACCACAACGCTGACCTACTCGTCAACCTCATTATATCGCGCAACATGAAGATCCCCTTGAGCCCCCGCAGTCGCGTGGTAGTGCATGTTCTGTGACAGTAAACTCATCGAATGCAACACAGCACACCCGTAATGCATATTAACTCATTCAGCTCGACGGCCGTATTTCTCAAATTTTGGAGGCGTCATCTAATGACTATGCACCAGTTGCGGGAGATGGATCGACCATGATAATTCAAGGGCAGTGCCAGAATAGCTTGGCGCCTGTCGGCACTATCTGGCACTACCCTTGAATTATCATGGTCGACCCATCTCCTGCTGTAGTGCGTCGGGGCTAAATGGGTTAATAAAGGTGATTTATTTTTAAATTAAAACAATTTATATTAATTTTTTTTTATTATTGTGTTGTTGTTGTTGCTATACGGGTACAATGCTTATTAGAAAGGTTTGTCGAGTTGAGAATATCTGATACTGAAAATCTAATAAAGCTGTCAGCCTACAGGCGGGGGAAGTGAAACAGTGATTCGAAACAGAGTTTACCATAGCTTTCCCAAGCAACATAAAGTAAGCTTAAGTGTAACCCCTTCGTTGCCGGAACACACAGAACGACACATAAAAATGCAAGAGGCATAGATCTTCATGAGCCCCGCAGTTGCGGGGGCTCATGAGGATCTATGCCTCTTGCAATTCCTATTTTGTATTCACGTTTCTTGGACGGCTGGGGTTCTTTGACATTGAATTAACACAGATTTCAGAAATAATTTGCGACTACAGGCAACGAAGTGACTATTTAGGTATAAGGTCGATTTTAAATCACTGTTGTGTCGTACGCAAGTCAGAGGAAGCCTAACCTAAACTCAATTTGCATTCACTGTTGTGACACCCGCCGCCTGTGTGTAAGCCTGCAGACGACACTAGACGCCTGGGCCGCAGGGAAAATAACCCTGTTAAGTTAGATTGTCTCCCTTCGAAATTACTCCCCCTGGCTGAATTATGAAGAGAACGGGTTCTTAATATCTGGCGGGGACGAGACACGGTGAGCGGGATGGTCTGTCATTTTGAACCTTACTGCCTTCATCCGTTAAGTCCAAAATTACATAGCAGCCTCGCGCACACATGTTCTGTTTAGGTAGAAAGCTCACTGTGAGATACACACACTTTAGTACGATTGTCGTTCGCACAACGTTAGATCCAAACGATCAATCAGAAAATAATAAAAGATCACAGCGACATAAGGTTTAACCTCTTGACTGCCAGTGGACGCACATTGCGCGTCTTTGGAATCGTAAATTCAGCTTCAAAAATCCCCAGCTGTCAAAGGGACGTGGTTACAGGGTGGCCGTTTCAGCAAGGGGTACAGATCCCCATGGGCCCCCGCAACTGCGGGTCTATAGCTAAACTGTGTGTCGACACCGCCTGTGAGAAATGACCATGCTGTGCGTTCCAGCCAACCCAATAGGCCGAAAGATTGTCCTGCTATTTTTGCCATAGTACTTCTTGCACCGGTCTATAATGCACAGTTCTCTCCCTCTATAGTTCTAATGCACAGTTTTCTCCCTCTAAGGGTCTATACCTCTTGCAGTTGGATGGTGTTCAATTCTTCTCGGCAGTCAAGGGGTTAACCCTCTTTTGCTTGCAGCCAGCGGTACTGAAAACATTACCGCTGGCTTCGCACACGCATGAGGTCTAACAAGCACTGTCACTGAACGGCCATGGCGCACTGTTACAAGTTTGGGAGAAAAGGCATTTAACTCATCCAGGGCGCACGCAACAATAGCCGCGAGAGTGTCTCCGGCAACGCTATACGACACTTACGCAGCTATTGATGCGGGGCGTGGGGAATGAGCTCAACATGGTAGGCAAGGAGTTCTGCGAGGTAACTCCTGTTTTAACACCTCGTGATGTCTGTTCGCAGTGCACCAGCCCTGAATCTGCACACGACACTGTTTTGTCTCATCCCATTCACTGCCAAGAAAACGTAATCACGATCCAACCGCAAGAGACGTAGACGTTTTCGGGGGCTCATGATGATATATGCCTCTTGCTGAAGCCACTTTGTGTCCATGTTCTTTTGTCGGCTGGGGTTATTTGACGTTGAATACACGAGGACTTGCTAGCACGACCTGCGTCCACTGACAGTGAAGGGCAGATGTAATTTTTTTCTTGCGGAAGAATCCAGACATTTCAGGATTAATGCCGACTTTTCTACGGTAATCACGACATCACGAATCAGCTAATACCTTCCGCAAGATTTGCTTGTGTCACGCTTTATTTTAGAGAGAGAGAGAGAGAGAGAGAGAGAGAGAGAGAGAGAGAGAGAGAGAGAGAGAGAGAGAGAGAGAGAGAGAGAGAGAGAGAGAGAGAGAGATTGCCAGGATAGTAGCATAAAACAAAACATATGCCTTTCATAAAGTGTCAAAACTACAAGGCCCAAGAAGAAATGCCAACTATTTTAAACTGACAATGCTTTCGTTAATCATTGAGAAAAGGAAATTTATCAAAGTGAAATAATTAGTCAAAAAAGTTAGAAAGTCTAGATAATAACGTGTTTATTGCCAAGAATTCGGACCAAAAGGGTGACTGCCAAGCGTGTAAACAGCAAAGATATTCCCGGCACCACCCATTAACTTTCACAACTCTATCCTGACTCCTTTTAGTACAGCGTGTTGGCACTGAATTGTAAATACTGGTTACCACTTTCAATCTAAGATCTAAAACGCAAATAGATTACAAGTTCCTAACAATTTCACTAGCCACAGAGTTACAAGCAATGACACAGCCATTTTTATCGATTCGGCAGGGAAAGGCCAGGGGAATGAAACGGAATCAAGGGACGTAATTGAATTTGTCCGCACGTGTCACGGCGCATGTGCAAAAGGCGACAAGCATAGACTTTTCCACCGAGGTCTCGTTAAGGTGCGCGAGGTGACCTGAGTGCGCCTGTGTAAAGGCCCCGCTACACGAGCCCGGTTTTGAGGCCGATTCCCGATCAGTTTTCGAATCGGGCCGGACTAAAAAACGTGAGCACTGCCACACTGACATTTGAAGTCCCGACTTGTTTAGCCGACCGGTTTGAACCGAAAGTCGTACCTGTTCTGCAAAATGACTGCTAGTTTTGACAGTGATGATGATGCATTATCAGCAGTTTTGCATCATATTCGGGAAGAGGCGTGCGAAACATCAGCGGCAACGGCGGGGGTACTGATCACAACAGGCGTGTTCGGCCATTTGCAAACCGTGCTGAAACGACATGCTTTGCGAGACGCGCTCTGATTGGTTGAAGCTTACGATCTGGACCGATTCGGATCGGGAAAATAGAGCAGGTTCTAGACACCCGATACCCAGCCGATTGGGACCGGATCGGATAATTGACGTCATCCGATCGCAATCGGATCGGAATCGGCTTCAAAATCGGGGCACAACCGGCCCGTGTGGCGGGGCCTTAAGAGGCACGTGACAGGTCCAGCTTTAGTGTTGTCGTACGGGCCATCTAATTTTGTGTCGTCACCCCACAGGCTGGTTTTGAGAAATGCATTTTTTTTAACAATGAGTGTCGATGTACGGTTGTTATGTCCTCTGTTTCACTGTGAAATTAGACATATCTCTGAAATGAAGAAATACATTAACCTGTTTAGTGCCAGATGACACACATTGGGTTTCTGCAATCATCGTTAATTTAAAACCCAAAAATCCTAGCTGTCCCACAAACATGGCTTCGAAGTGGTGTCAGCAAGAGGCATAGATCCTCATGAGCCCTCACAACAGCGGGAGCTCATGAGGGTCTATACTTCTTGCAGCTGGATTCAGTGTTAATAATAATAATAATAATTACGGTATTTATAATGCGCTTATCTTAAATTAATTATAACTCTAAGCGCGCACTCACAACTCGCGCACGCATGCGCACACTTTAGACAACGACTCACGTACCACAAATAGTGAAATACATTACGACAGTCTGCTTAGGGTGGGGAGTGTGGTGGTATAGTGCTATAACTGTTGAAAGAGGTGAGTTTTGAGGGCGGACTGGAAGGAGGAGAGAGAGTGTTTCTGACGGAGACAGAGTGGGAGAGTGTTCCAGGTGGATGGACCGTATACTGAGAAGGAACGGGGGCCGAAAGTGCTGAGTTTGGTGCGGGGGATGTGGAGGCGGAGCGGAGGGAGCGGGGAGGAGTGTAGGGGTGAAGTAAGTTTGAGAGAGTGTTCAATTTCCTCCTCACTGAACGGGTATAAACATATTGTGAAAACGCACTTTTCTACACCAGCCGGGGTATGAGAAGTTAACCCCGTCACTGCCGAGAAAACCCGACCGCCAACTAAATTGCAAGAGGTATAGATCTTCATAAACCCCCGCACTACTAGGGGCTCATGAGGATCTATGCCTCTTGCTGGCACCACTTTGTACAGATGTTGTTTTTAATCGCGGCTGGGGCTCTTTGACACCGAATTAACAAAGAATTCAGAAACACAGTCTGGGTTCACTGACAGTGAAGGGGTTATAAGTCTGTGCGACATTCTCCGAGAAAGCTAAAGGTACAAAGGTTGAAATTGGCCCGGAAGACCTTTAGTTTACAGCGCTCGCAGCTGTTTCACATCAGTTGCCACTGCGGGAGGTGACTCAACTGCGACAGCGCAGGGACAGCGTTTCATTTGCTCGACAAAACCATGATCCTTTTTTCATTTATTTATTTTTTTTTAGATCTAAAATGTTGATTCTGTTTTCATACGAAGTCAGCTTGTATTTATATAAACTGACCTCGTATGACAACAGAATCAACATTTTTGTGACCCGCTTTATCGTAACCCTCAATAACAGACCTTATTTCGATCGGCAACAACATCCACCCTGTGGCTGTTGGCAGCGCTTTTTGTCGCGATGATTCCCGTAGGAATCATCGCGACAAAAAGCGCTACCGACAGCCACAGGGTTAATGTACCACATCTGTTATTCCACAGCTGAGACAGCTATGCAGAAATCTCTACATACACAGACATGTGAACTTCGGACAAATATGTCATGTAACTATAGCCGAACTTTGCTTTAAGCAGGATAATTTTGTAAAGAAAAAAATGCGGTCGGTGCCTCCTAAATGGAGCTATTGTATCCGATTTTAGTTGTACCCCACTTTGTTATAAGCGAAGTCGCCGACGCGTACACGCATTGTTTGAAGATAAATGAACGACTACACAGAACAGAGACCTTGACAAGCTTGGAGGTGACTTTCAACGGAGAACAAATCAGCGTCATTGTCTGATCAATGCGTATTATAGCTCAGTACTGCTCTCTCTCTCTCTCTCTCTCTCTCGCGTGCAGTCGCTTTCTATAAACACACTTTTACATCGCACCCCCCCCCCCCCACCAAGACCCTGTCATTTTACTGTGTGTGTGTGTGTGTGTATTCTTCAGCGACTTTGTGTTACGATTGTGGTTGTGTTATCCTGTGAGAGCGTACATGTGTTATTCGTAGGTAACGATATGTTGTTTATTTGAGCTATCACGGTTATGATGTCGTACCTTTTTAGTAAGATTTTCTTTTGTTCGTGAGTAGAGCCGATTTCGTTTTGTTAAGTTTAGTCCGGAACGTTGTAGAAGGGTCGCACTGTCTAGTGGCCTCGTAAGTGTCACGTCGGTTAGTTGACATCGCAACACTTCGCTACATTTTTCGCTACTTTTTGTGCGCGTGGATTGAGCAGCCTTTGTTTTGTTTTGGGAATGTTCTCGTACTTTATAGAGCTACCAGGTGATAGGGATACCATACTTTTATGTGTCTTTATTATATGCTAGAATTTAGAGCTGAAGTGAGCAGCCGTGTTTTTGTAGCCTGATATATTGTTTCTGGAAAGTTTATGTTAATGAGTTTCGGCTGCGTGTTCCGTTCTGATTGGTTGAGTTCATGATTTCCGTAGAAGATTCTACATTTTGATAGTGTATATAAGGAGGGCGCTGGGAAAGCCCGTTAGTACATTGTCTTGCTTTTGTAGAGATACGCAGTTTATTGCGAGAGACGCTGTGTATGAGAAACTTTGAGTCGTAGTGAGGACATGGCAGAAGAGACTTTGTATTCAGTAGTTTGTGCATTTGAAAGAGCATTACTGTGAGGATATCGCATCGCTGAATTAAATATTGTTGGAACTGTTACTCCAGTATTGTCTACATCCTTAAGCCACGGTTGATGGATTGTAGCTGAATGAGGTCTATTTAAAAGAACTCTACGTGCGTGTGTGTCTGGTGTGTTTATCATACTTCGACTACAACTCCACCACGTAACACTTTGGAACTTGTATCGGAATGTAACACAAGTGACCTTGTTGTGTGCTGTTAACATATTGTTTTAATGTTGCTTTTAATGTTGTAGTTTAGCAAGGACAAACATGAAAAGAGGCCTGTGCGCCTATTGTTTCCATCCTTGAGAAATAAAGTGTCATTCATTCATTCATTCATTCTCTCTCTCTCTCTCTCTCTCTCTCTCTCTCTCTCTCTCTCTCTCTCTCTCTCTCTCTCTCTCTCTCTCTCTCTCTCTCTCCACACGCCAGATAAGGATATATTAAACATCAATTCACGACTGCAAAACACACTGCAAGATATTGGTGAATGGTGAAGTCATAATATTATGATTTTAAACCCGGCAAAAACGGAGAGCATGGTAATTAGCACCCGCCAAAAACACCAACTCGGCTCTCTCTCACTCAGTCTGCAGTCCCTCCAAGGCAAAACCATCAGCCAAGTTACTAACCACCGCCTGCTAGGAGTCACGGCGGACAACCAGCTTAGGTGGCAGCCACACATCAGTAATGTCTGTAAAATTGTCTCCAGAAATCTGTACGTCTTAGCAAAACTTAAACACATTACTAATATGGAGACACGTCAACTGTTCTTCAATGTTCATATTAGATCACATATATACTATGCCTCTACTGTGTGGGATGGTTCAAACGATGTCAATTTGAAAAAAATTGAACTCTCTACTCCCTGATCCCAGCTTAACTACTGACCAAATATTGGCAGCATTAAAACTTCTGCCCCTGAAAGATCATTTAAAGTTATTCTCTCCAGGATCAAGCATCTCAACACAGTCAGAAAACTGTCTGCAACAGATACTGCTGACAGTATTATGTATTAGGTCCTTTGTGTACGAACTTAGAGCTTTATGATGTAAATACAATGCCAAATGTCGAAATTCATCGTTTGGTGGGTGTGTTGTTTTTGTACCCGAGAGCGCAAATTATCGTCTGCATCGGCCTCGTTTTGAATTTGTGCATATTTACTAGCCTAAGTCACAAGGCAGAACCCGGTCTATACTGCAGACGAGGTCATCGGTGTGGGTACACACATGTCAGTGTACACATATGTACTGATGTTCTCCCTTTGACATAATTTTCCACGAAAATGTAAAATAACTCTTCCATACTCGCTATGCTGTCAAAATCAATGCGGGTTCCGCTTGATCTGCTACCCTGACCCTGAGTAACGATCGTGCTGGGGCCGTGGCTTGTTCGACTCGGTGACAAAAACGTGTCACGACCAGCGATGTTAGTGCCGCAATTTTGACACACACCGTAGTTTTCAGATCCTTGCAGCATAAAATCTGCTCGTAACTTTATGATAAAACATGTTTAAAATCTTGCAAAATCAGTAAGAGATAAATTCTACTGAAGATCATGAATTCTGAAAATCAGTCACTAGCGCTCGCGGAACTATAGGAAGATCGACAAAGACCGTAGCCGGATTACTTACTGATTCACATAACAAGAAAGCGACAAATTCCGGATGGGCGGTCAAGCCAAGCTCTATATTCCCTTGTCCGATGTCAATTCTATTTAGGGGTATCTTGTCTCTCTTTCTCTTTCTTCTCTTCAATTCCGAGTCTGTCATTGTCGGCCGGCGCGAGTCGACTGATACTTTCTTTTTTTCTTCGCTGGTTCATCCGCCATCTTGTCTCTGATTGGTTATAATTATGCAGATGACCTAAGGTCGTATAGAATAGTTATGACGTCAGCTACCATCACCTATCAGAAGCAATCTTTTAATGCGTTCAGTCACAAGCTTCCGGTGGCCTCTTTTCGCTTTGAACGGACGAAAAAAAGCATTTGGTGGGACAATAGGGTGGTCACTGTCTAAGTGGGTGTGTATACGGAATCCCAGTAAAAGCTTTTTGCGAACTGAAGCATTAAAAAGGTCAGGAGTGCCCCTTTAACTTACAATAAAGGAATGGTTTTGTTCAAGGCATTAAACGATAAGCTACCCCGATATATCACAACGCTCTTTACCGTCCAGTCATCAACATATTCCAGATCAAGAAAATCCCTTATTGTGCCGCGACCTAGAATTGATCTCTATAACGAATTTGACGTTCTCTGGCCCTAATCTTTGGAATGCCTTGCCTAGAAACGTCACGACATCAGCTACTTTCTGCTCGTTTAAAGTCAGTCTCATCAAGTACTTATTTTTGTCAGCAGCATCCCTGTGACTGTGCACATATTGAAAAATACTATTCTGATTAGATCATTAATTGCGTGTATCCCATGTTTCGATGACTCATTTTTATTCGGTACAGCTTGTGTGTAGCCAGCTACTCATAATGACTCACTAGCTTAACGTCTAAAGCCGCGCAAGCGCGTGTGTGTGCACGTGTGTGTGTGTGTGTGTGCGCGCGCGCACGTTTGTGCGTGCGCGTACGTGTAAATTAGAGCCAGAGAGCGGCGTGCTGAAATGTGCATGCGTTATGTATGCGTATTAGGTTGCGTGTATTCTTATAATACTATTTTAATTAAACCTCACGTCATTATGCCCGACCAGAAAAGCTGGTAATTCCTGTCACTTCTCCCTTACATTTTTTTTTCTTGTCTATTGGCTTGTGTATTCTTATAATACTATTTTAATTAAACCTCACGTCATTATGCCCGACCAGAAAAGCTGGTAATTCCTGTCACTTCTCCCTTACATTTTTTTTTTTTTTTTTTTTTTTCTTGTCTATTGGCTTGTGTTGTGTCAAGTATTTAGTTTTTCCCTGTTCAGTAGTATAAAATAATTAGTGCGATAGTAGCTCAGTAATCAGTAGAATAGCAACGGCAAGTTCGAAAAATGGTTGTTACTACCAAAACTTTTACCGTTGTCAAATAAAGGATCATTGTCATCGTCATTCTCTCTCTCTCTCTCTCTCTCTCTCTCTCTCTCTCTCTCTCTCTCTCTCTCTCTCTCTCTCTCTCTCTCTCTTCCCCACCCGGGTCTGCCCTGGGGGACTTGGGTGGGGTTAGGTACTTTTTAGTTCCCAGGGTCACCCTGGTCAGCCCCACAGGGTGAGTTTTTCTCTCTATTCTGGGGCATGTGTTTCTGTCTACCCTTGGTCCATTCACCTGTATTTGCCTTTTTAAAACTCTCCCTACTGTCTGCACTGCCTGTAGCTCTTGATATTGGATGTGTGTTGCTAAATGGTCTTAGCTTTATTTAGGCCCCATGTGTTAGGTTTATTTAATGTATTTGACCGGCTGGCGACATACATTCAATGTTCTGTTTATTTTTTTTTTCACAAGCAGTGCAGGCACGTCCTGAGAAAGCCTTGTTGCTGTCGGGACGTTAAGCAATGTACAATCAATCAATCAATCTCTCTCTCTCTCTCTCTCTCTCTCTCTCTCTCTCTCTCTCTCTCTCTCTCTCTCTCTCCTCCCCCTACCCGGGTCTGCCCTGGGGGACTTGGGTGGGGTTAACTACTTTTTAGTTCCCAGGGTCACTCTCACAGGGTGGGTTTTCCCCTCTATTCTGGGGCATGTGTTTCTGTCTACCCTTGGTCCATTCACCTGTATTTTCCTTTTTTAAACCCTCCCTACTGTCTGCACTGCCTGTAGCTCTTGATATTGGATGTGTGTTGCTAAATGGTCTTAGGTTTGTTTAGCGTATTAGACCGGTTGGCGACATACATTCAATATTCTGTTCAGTTTTTTTTTTTCACAAGAAGTGCAGGCACGTCCTGAGAAAGTCTTGTTGCTGTCGGGACGTTAAGCAATGTACAACCTACAACCAACCCCTCTCTCTCTTGTTTTTGCTTTCGTCGCATGCACGGCACAAAATGAAATATGACTGCCGTCCATGCCTTGTGAATATTACCTTGGGCCTTCTTCGTTGTCCACCATCATATTCTTCTATTAGTTGCCCGTCTGTAATTAAACGCTACACACAGCGGGTTTCCTTTTGCTAATGACGCTAACGTCTACTTTTACCACACAAGCTCCCACTAGACCATTGGTAGAGTGAACGCATAGGGATCACCTCCGCTTGCGGATCTCATAATGTACATGAGGCGTCAAAGCGGCAAATCATTTTATTCAGTCACTCGTGCAGGGTCGACCCAGTACGTGAAAATCCATCACGCTGAAGTCGGCCGCAGTGGGCCCGCGCACGACTGTGCGCGGGCCCACCGAGGCCGACTTCGGCCCGACAGCCTTTCGCGTGCTGGGGACATACAACAATAAAATTGACCGTGACAGTTGAAGGGTGGGGCCAGGATAGCTTGGCTCGTGTGGATCTATGCATCTTGCTGGCCCTAACTTTGCGACCATGTTCTTTGGACGGCTGAGAATCTGCGTGCGATGAGTTGACACGAATTTCAGAAATACAAATTTGCGTCCAGTGCCAGTGAAGAGATTAATGCTGCATGCGCATTTACTTGCTTATGCATCTGTGTTGCCATCTGACTCTGAACCTTACAGGAACGCAGTAAGGTTTCCGCTAATTTTCCGAACACGAAAATTCTGCGAGTTTTGGACTATGATACTGAGTCTGACGGCAACGAAGCCAACGGTTAATAAAACCCTTTCAGAGAGAGAGAGAGAGAGAGAGAGAGAGAGAGAGAGAGAGAGAGAGAGAGAGAGAGAGAGAGATTGAACAGGATGCACCTGCAATAGGCCTAGATCCTCATGAGCCCCCGCGACAACGGGGGTTCATGAAGATCTAGGCCTTTTGCTGAGACCAATTTGTATCCACGGGTGTGGCTTTTGGTCGTTGAATGAACAAAGACTTCAAGAACAAAATATGCGCCCAGCGGCAGTCAACGATGATTAAGTCTTCATGTTTCTGAGGCTAATGTTTCGTACAATTAATGCATTCATACATATGAGTGCTGGTCTGATTTTCGAGCTTACGGCTGGGATCAAAGTCCAAAATCACAGACCTGCATTCATTTACATTAGTGTTTGTACAGAATGGTAAACGGAGATATCTTCACAAGACAATATAGTGAATAACAGAGAAAACGCTTACTACAAGCAGGCATCCAAAGTTTTTGCTTTCAGCCCTGCGGAGCCTTCAGCTATATTATTCTTGTTCCGTTTGTTTCAACAGATATTCTTCATTGTTTCTTTATTAAAAGCAAAAATAAGAAAGACTGGGTTTTTTTTTTTTTTTTTTTTTTTTTTTTTTTTTTTTTTTTTTTTTTTTGTAAAACAGAACAAAAAGGTGAGATATAGACATTTGCTTTAACAGATTTTATAAAACGACGCCTATGGTTTCTTGTGAAGCCAAAATCGTTTTGTTGCACAGTGCTGAGACGGATACACTACAAAAATCCGATAACAGTCAGGTTCGTTTGAAACAAACGACTCCAACAACGAACGAGAGCAAAGTCACGGCGGATAGCAAGCCTGTGCCACAAGCATACGCCACTAAACATCTCCAAGAGGCATAGATCCTCATGAGCCCGGAGGGCTCATGAGAATCTATGCCCCTTGGAGATATTTAGTGTTGTCTATGCCTATGGCGCAAGCTGATTATCAACCGCGATTTCGCTCTCGTTCGTTGTTGTGAGTCTTTCGTTTCAGTCAAACGAAACCGCACTACAAATATCGAAAACAACGAAACTGGCTGTAAACCAGGCAGTTAATTCAAGTTTTGACTGTTGGTATCGTTTCCTACAGGAATCGCATCGAGAAAATGCGCTGCTGAAAACCAAAGGTTATATCCGGGTATTTTCGTCAGAACGCCGCGCATAGCACCAGTAATTTTCCTGGGAATCGATTTTTCGACGTAAAGACCGTAAAGAGACACCGAATCCACTGGGTCGTATTACCGCAAGTTAGAGGAAAAAATAATCAATACCCAGGTGGCAGATCAAAAACAGAGGTAATTGTAAACTGTGATTGTTGGTGTTGTTGAGTGCAGTTCCGTTTTTGATGCGTCGTTTTTCTTGTTGGCGGTGAATATTTTGGCCACATACACCGTACAAAGACCGCGTTTTCCGTGTTCGCCTTAACTCATTCAGCCCGACGGCCCATTTCCCAAAACTTGGAGGCGTCATCTAACGACTATGCACTAGTTCCAGGAGATTAGTTTGATGCCGACAGGCGCCAAGCTAATCCGGCACTACCCTTTAATTATTATGGTCGACTCATCTTCTGCTGTAGTGCGTCAGGGCTAAATGGGTTAAGGCCTTTGATAACCGGGTTTCCCACTGTTATAATTATTCTTGATCGTCAAAATTAAATTATGCACAGTTTCCAAAACGGTCATGACAAAATACAATCTGTTGAACAATCTGTTCAACAATCTGTTCAACTCATATAAACCAAACAACAACACAAAAAGGGGAGTGGGGGTGGGGTGCGGGTGGCGGCGGACAATCAGTGTACAACTATCTCTGAATTTTGTTAATAATGTCTGGCTTTCTTCTAACATAACCACAGTGGCGTAGTAAAATATTTTTCATTTCGGAGAGGGGGTGGGGGGGGGGGGGGGGGGGCGCACTCCTGTCATTAAACTTCCCAGCCTCTGAAATAGCAAACAACTGAATGTGGGGTGGGGGTGGGGGGGGGGGTGAGCAGTCCAACCTGAGGAAATTACAACAGTACAACAAAGGAGGGCGGAAAGAGGGGGGCGGGGGGCGGGTGAGGGGTGGAGGGGGCAGTTTAACCGTCGGAAATTACAACAATACAACACCGGAGGAGGAATTAGTCTTCAACTCTAGGAAAAAATATAACATAAAACTATCTTTTTCAAGCAAACCTTTTTTCTCTGAAATTATTGGGCCAGGAGTACTTCCCCAACTATATTTTCATTGAGGAGAAAGCCCCTCTCCCCCCCCCCCCCCCCCGGCTCCTACGCCACCGAACCAGAATTTAAGCATGCACAACCGCAATTTGTCAATCATGATTAGCATCTTCCACCAGCTGCAAATATCTTGCAGTATTTCCTTCAAAACCGGTACGTGTATTTTAACTGAGAGCTACCGGTTAACGCGGACACAATCGTAGTGTATGATCAGCCCTGTGGCTAGGGAACAGGACGGTTGTGTGCACGACGATCGGCAGACCACTACATGGTGTCTGAAGTGAGATTTGAACCCACGCCCACATTTGTGGACCGGACGATCCAGAACACTACAACGTAAAGAACATGAATGTGTGGCGGTCTGCGATTTTGGACCTTACGGCTGAAAGCCGTAAGGTCCAAAATCACAGACCATCACACGCACGATCACAGAGCAGCATTTTATGTTTACATCAAGTCCTCCACGTACCTGTCAATGGCGATCATGAGGAAGGTGAGTATGGAGACGTGGATGGGGAAGATCTGCAGCATGGGCAGGAAGAAGCAGAGGAAGGATCCGAACAGCCAGTTGTTGATCAGCAGGTTGGCCAGGGTGATGGGCAACACCAGCAGGCACTTGATCAGGTCGGACAGCGCCAGGTTACACATGAGAAAGAACGTCTGATCGTGGTAGAGGCGCCTTCGAGTCAGCACCACTAGCATAGCGACGTTTCCCGCTATGCCCAGCACGCCGACAAGAGAGTAGAGGAACATGAAGAGAGGGTACACGTAGCGCAGAGAACGCCGGACGTACGGCTGGGTGTAGTCCAGGTTGCCTGTGTTGTTGTTGTGAAGCACCCACTTGTACACCATGTCGATGTACGTATCTTTCGATTCTGCCAGCGCCATCTTGAAAAACTGTGTGCGTTGGGATACGAATTATAAAGATAGTGTTTGTATTCGTTTCACACCAAAAACTGCGGTTTCAAAGAGAGGCGATTCCAGAACCTTTTCCCCCAACCTAACCTACGACCTCAGAGATTGTTTCAAAAGTACCCAGCGATTTTTAGCTTGCTCAAAAGGTTTAGATCTCGTATTTTCACAAACAGCGATTCTACAGCATTTTGTTCATTTGGCTTCAGAATTTGTCACCGATTAACCTTTTTTTAATCAGAAAGTTAATTCTACAAGGCCGTGAACTGTTGACAAACGAGATATTTCCGTGTGTGTCCTTTGATCACAGATGAGTTATTTTTAGTTCCAGATTGTTTCCACTATACACTTTACTCAACAGACCGTGTTGACTGATTCAAATGGTGGAACACAGAGAGCAAAATCACTCGGAGACGTTTGATGAATTGCCACTTTTTCTACACTAGAGTTGTTCTACACATCTGTTCCGTCACATTCAAGGCGATTTGTCACATACAGCACAGTCTGTTATTCTGGTGGTAGGATAATAACAGTATTATACATGTATACTCACGGTGATGCCAACCCGGCACAGTCCTTAGAAAGATAATAGAGTAGAACAGTCGAGAATTACCTAACACCCTTCCTCACATCGTCAAGGTTACACAAATCTATGTAAACTGGATATTTAGAAGCTGTGAACAATGCAAAATACAGCTTGCCTCCCAAGTTCCAATTGTAACGACGTAAACGTCAGCCGGTCTATTTTGAGACCACGTATCTACACAGAAATCACTGACGTCATGATTTCTGACTGCCTTTGTTGTGGCGTCTGGGTTCTCTAACCTCGGCTCAGTACTTATGCCCGAGGGTGAATTGTCTGGATAGTGTTGTCTGGCGGGGTGTGTCTTCGTGTCAGAAGTTTGCGAATCGTCTGTCTTCGTTACAAAGGGGTTCTGCCCGAGGCGCCCAGAGGTCTACTTGCGTCTGCGCAGAGAAAGTAGCGGTAGTCAAGCGCCAACTGTAAAAGAGGAAGTAATCTCATGGTTGAAAACGCAACAGCAGTATCATCGTCTTCATCATCATCTTCATCATCACCACCACCACCACCATCATCGTCATCGTAATTATCGTTGTCATCATTATTATTCTGACATCAACGGTGTTTTAGCCCCGGCAGAACATGTGTGCTGGTCTGATGAAAGATCATTGCGCAAAAAACGGCAATAAAACATGCTCCTTTGACGATAAGTAGCTCTGTCACTCTCGTTCTTCGTTAGCAATCTAACTCGGTTAAAACTTAACCCTTTGGCTGTCGGTAGCGGTTTTTGGCGCGATGATTCCGGCAGGAATCATCGCGACAAAAACTGCTACTGACATCCAAAGGGTTAATTCCACCCAACATAAACACTGTACTTGTGTACAACCCTGGTACGACTTCGAGAAGCATTAGGTCTACAGGCTCATCTGTTACTTGACTACAAGATACGTTATAGGTCTAAAGATCGTTTTGTTAATGACTTTACTGCCAGTGGCCACAATATGTCTCTCGGAAATCATTACAGATTCAAAGTTTAAAAAAACAAACATTCTAGTCAAGAAATGCGGATACATAATTGGACCAGCAAGAGAAAAGAGGCATAGAACCTCATGAGCCCCCGCCATGCAGGGGCTAATGAGGTTCTATGCCTCTTGCAGTTGCATGGATGCTGATCTATATGCCTTTTGCACTTGAATGCTGTTTATTTTGCCTCGGCAGTGAAGGAGTTAATAGTACTTTAGCGAAACATTAGTTCTAAGGGCCGTGCACCTGTATTAATATTACCATAAGTCTGGCGTGCCCAAAACTAATCCACTTGTCTGACATACAAAGTGGTCTACACTCTACTAAAGCATTGGCATTTAAATAAATTCACCGTCTGGCATAAGGAGTGCTGCCACACTGTACTCTTGCAATGACATTTTCTTAATGTCTGAATTTTAAGTGACATTCGAGACAAACAATATCACATATTAAATGGCACACACTGTACATGCACTACACGACATTTTAAAAATCTGTTGACTGATATAATAAGACTGAAGTTTCCTGCTTTGTAGTCTAGCAATTCAATTAAAATAAATTAAAAAATACACTAAAAACTTGTCTGAATTTTCCAGTGACAATCGAGATAACAAATTTCACCTGTGTATAGAAATCTCAATCGAACACTTTTTTTTCTTCCTTAGTCAAAAAGGACGTTCATAAACGCGTCCGGGAGGAGGCATAAATCATCATGAACCCTTGCTTCTGCGTGAGCCATGAAGGTATATGCCTCTTGCAGGTGTGTGAATTCGCTGCAGTTGTTAGCAGAGCCAGCAAGAGGCACACATCCGCATGAGCCCTCGCCTCTGCCCACACATACTGTGGGCGTTTTCTAGTCAGATTGTGGGCGTTGGAACATTGCGAAATTGCCAGCATAAACCAAAAATGTGACTCCCAAGTGTGTAAAATGAAGACAATAGCCCAAAGAAGAAAGAAACGAGCTTATAAAAAAACAGTTTAAACACAATGTATTAATATTTCGTATACTCGTCTGTTTTTGAAAAAATGGTTTTCACCCTTTTTCAAAAGTTGGACGTTAAAAGATGTTGAAACAATTTTATTTTTCAACAAAGACAAACAAACTCGTGTACAATTCCTTACTTATCTTGTCACTTAGCTTCTTCAAACTGACAAGATAAGTAGCCAATTGTATTCTTGTTTGTCTATTCTGAAAAAAAATCATTTCAACATCTTGTAACATCCAACATTTGAAAACGCAGCCGAACTGTTTACGAGAACTTTTCACTTACTGGAGAGCCGTGGACAGGCCAGCTACGGTCTACTTCAGCACGAGGGTCCTTTGCTAACTGGTTGTCTGGTAATCAGTCACTACGAAAAAGCTGAAGCGGGTGAATCTAAAATGATAGCTCAACGGCAGTGCCTACCTGGCCTGGCGACTCCAAAAAGCAAAGGAGCTCTGCGCGTTTCTAGTGAATTAAAGCTCAACAGTCGTGTGTTTAAGCACTTTACTGCCGAGAAAAACCGAACACGATTCAACCGCAAGAGACACAGATGCTAATGAGCCCCCGCAGTTGCGGGGGCTCATGAAGATCTATATCTCTTGCTGAGACGACTATGTATACCTGTTGCTTGAACGGCTGGGGTTCTTTGGTGTTAACAAAGCTTTCAGAAAGACCATCTTCCTCCACTGGCAGTTATGGGCTTAACCACTTATTGTCGACGGCTGGACAGTACGTCTCTAACTGAAACCATACTAGTTTTACTATCCCGCCTGCTTGCAGGACATGTAGGCATAAATTAGGCCACCACAAGGTACAGATCCTCATAAGCTCCCGCAACTGGAGGGTTCATAACATCCAAGCCTCTTGTAATTATGCGGTCTATTCACCATGTCCTGGCAGGGAAAGGGTTAAATATACAGAACGTGGGTTAATACTGAACGCGCACAGAACGTCTATAGCTGGCAATATCACTCAGTAATAATATCTTGATGTATGCCTGCGTTCGGCAGATATCAAATCAATATGTACCGACATCGTCTTCTTTCAGTCTCTTTACATTTTTCTGATTGGCCTGGCTCAATATGATATTTTTCCCTGGTCGTCCGTTCTCAAGACAACGGGAGTCTCCTTGTCACATGCTGCTTGGCTTGACTTCGCGAACGAAGATTTTATAGGAGTTGCCCACGACGTCTGCAGGCTTGTTCGTGGCTGCGGAGGCCAATCCGAGACAGGCAGGTTCGACCGCAGTGGCTGCAGGGGAAGGTATGGCCAGGGTTCTGAGCTGCGGCATCTCTGTTTTTTCTCCTGAGCCGCTTGTCCTTAAGGCTAGCTCTGTGAGAGTCCTCAAAGGAGACAGCTGCCTTGTAAATGGTGGAGCGCCAGGTGTCACGGTCCGCAGCAAGCGAAGACCACTGGTGGTGGTCGATTTGGCAGGCACTAAGTGACTTCTTGAGACAGTCTTTGTATCTCTTTTTTGGTGCCCCTCTGTCACGGTGTCCAGTAGCAAGCTCGCCGAACAGGGTGATCTTTGGTAGGCGATGATCCTCCATCCTGGAGACATGCCCCGCCCAGCGGAGCTGTGTCCGCAGCAGCAAAGCCTCGATGCTCACAGTTTCAGCCTGTTCAAGGACCTCGACGTTGGTGACATAGTCACTCCAGTGAATGCCCATGATGGTACGCAGGCAGCGCTGGTGGAAGCGTTCGAGGAGTCGTAGATGGCTTCGGTAGAGGGCCCAGGACTCGGAACCATACAGCAGGGTGGTGAGGACCACAGCTCTATACACGCTGATCTTGGTGCCTGTTTTCAGCTGTTGATTGTGCCACACCCGCTTGAAAAGTCGCCCGAAAGCGCTGTTCGCTTTTGCCAGCCTGCTGTCAAGCTCCTTGTCCAGCTTGGCGTCCGACGTGATAACGCAGCCAAGGTAAGTAAACTGGTGCACTGACTTTAGTTCAGACTCGCCAATGGTGATGTGAGGAGGGCGATACACTGTCTTGGGTGCCGGCTGATGGAGGACCTCTGTCTTTTTCAGACTGACCTCGAGTCCAAAGAGCTGGGCAGCATCTGCGAAGCAAGTCGTGATGCGCTGCAGGGCTCTCTCTGTGTGTGCAACGAGGGCAGCATCATCAGCAAAAAGCAGCTCACGAATCAGTTGGTCTAGGGTTTTCGTGTGGGCCTGCAGTCGTCTGAGGTTGAACAGGCTGCCATCGAGACGATACCTGATGTACACTGCATCGTCATCATCGAGGTCCACTGTGGCCTGCTTCAACATCATGCTAAAACAGATGGTGAAGAGGGTCGGTGCCAGCACGCAGCCCTGCTTTACGTCCTTGTCACATATTACCAAGGTAACATGTGATAAGTAGACTCCCTTATTAAATGTTACGATGGCAACGTTACACCTTGAGCAACGCGTTCTCCCCCAAATAAATCTTTGGCCAATCACATTTTCGGTACAAATAATAATAATAATAATACATAGTTCTTGTATAGCGCCGTTCTCCAGGAAAACACTGGACTCACTGCGCATGCACAACAGCACACCCTTTCTCTCTCAGACACACACACATAATTATACACTACTTTAAACCACCCCATCCCTTCCCCACACCTTACATTCACTTCCTCTGGGATCAGAATAGGTGGCAGTCAGTCAACAGTTAGCTAAATATGACCTAAGTTTTAAATGCCCGACAAAAAAGAAAAGTCTTTAAGTGAGCCTTGAACTGTGACAATGTGGGCAGATTCCGCATTTCCGTTGGCAGCGTGTTCCACACACTTGGGGCGAAAAAGATGAAAGAACGCTACCCGACAGTTTTCATGTTGAGCTTCGGGATTTTTAACAGCTTTTCACTGGAGGAACGGAGGGTGCGTGATGGCTGATAGGCAGACAGCTTGGCAGAGAGGTACGGCGGGAGAGATCCGTCAAAATGCCGATAGGCAAAAATTGCAATTTTGTACTGGCAACGGAATTTGACGGGCAGCCAGTGCAGCTGCTTCAGCAGAGGCGTAACGTGGTCTCTCTTTCGTTTCTTCAAGATGAGACGCGCCGCACTGTTTTGAATCATCTGCAAGCGTGAAATCTGATCTGCCGGTAAACCTGCCAGTACAGAATTGCAATAATCGAGCCTGGAAGTAATGAATGCATTTACAAGTCTTGACGTCGTACTTTCTGTGAGAAACGGTCTGAGAGAAGAAATTCTGCGCAGCTCAAGGAAACCAGCTCGGAGACGCTACTGATATGATCATGCATGGAGAGCGTCGAGTCAATCTTCACACCCAGATATTTGACACATTTCTGGAAGGGAACGCTGCAGCCACCAATGTTTGCGAACTCGCCGTCAATCAGACTAAGGCGAGACTGAGAGCCGGCAGGCATGACTTCGGTTTTGTCAGTGTTAAGCTTAAGCTTGTTGCTAGTCATCCAGGACAGGACGTCGTTTATACAACACTGTACGCTCATCTTAGCGGAGCTGAAATGGCTAGGCGCGCTACTTCTTGACAATTCAGTATCGTCAGCATACTTGTGAAAATCACACTCATGGGCGGCAATTACATCAGATAGAGGTTGTGAATATAGAGTGAACAAAACAGGCCCTAATACGGAGCCCTGAGGGACTCCACACAACAAAAGACTAGAAGCAGATAGCTGGCCATTAACAATAACAGCCTGAGAACGATCCCTAACGTATGAAGTGAACCAGGCCAGGGCGGTACCACGGATGCCAAAGGTCACCTCTAACCTCTTCAGCAAAACAGAATGATCGAGCGTGTCGAAATGCTGCGCTGAGGTCCAACAGAGCAATGAGAGAGACAAGTCTCTCGTCTGCCTTCACTAGCAGACCATCCAGGACGCTCAGCACAGCAGTCTCCGTGCTGTGATCCTTTCTGTATGCCGACTGGTGCATTTCTAAAAGACCGTTTCCAGACAAATGGATTTGTAGCTGTTTCAAAACAACCTTCTCCAAAATCTTTGAAATAAACGGAAGGTTAGAGACAGGTCTAAAATGCTTCAAGTCGTTTGGGTCCAGTCCAGGCTTTTTCAAGAGCTTTTTTTTTCAAGAGTTTTTGTCACAACGGCATGTCTAAACTGAGTAGGCACAGCACCTGTAGAGAGAGAGGCATTAACTATGGTGGTAATCAGTGGGAGGAGATCACCAATACACTGTTTTATGAGGGACGTGGGCAAGGGATCAAGCACACAGCTCTTTGTTGGTGATACACCCTTTTCTTCATTCAGACAAACCTCTAAACAAAAATATGCCAATAAATAAATAATTTAGGGGGCTATACAACAAAAAGAACTATATGTAGGTCCCGCAACTGGTGTGATACAGCCGGTACCAATTTTATACGAAACATAAGTGAATCATTGGATACGTTAGATAATATCGACTGGAAATGTCAACTGAAGCTAAGGCCCTATTAAAGCATAAGCCAGTCCTGGCTACCGTGCACCCCCCCCCCCTACCCCCTCCCAATACTCTATAAGATGGGTTTCAAAATGTACCTTAGTATGTCCTGAGATGTTTAAGCCATGTTCCCCTAAAATCATTAGGAACACACCAGAGATATAGCCGATGACGCAAGGATAGCCCCATTCACGCTCTTCGTGGATGCTAAATGAGGTTGAGAAACATTTTCCTCTAAATAAATCAGAATTCATTCCAGAAGCCCAAATCATGCAATATTATGTTACGGCACACCTTCTTCGTCCTCTGCAAAAAAACAGAATGAAAAATATTGAATCTCTGTCTCACAGTGAAGGTATTTGTGCACCCAGTAAACGGCCATTTCCGCGAAATCGAAAAAAAAAAAAAGAAAAAAAAAAAAAAAAGAAGACAAAAATAATGTGTCAGATACCTTCAGACATTTTCTTTAGCACTGGCAGTCCATTTCCAGGCTTACACCATTAAAACAAGATGTCACAATTATTATAAACTTGACTAGATGATGCTGTGATTACTGTGAGTGCCACAGTGGTTGATTTTGTATCCCTACTCCCCAAGTTGTAAAAATGCACAAAATTAATTAGATAAAACTACTAAAGTTATTCCATTTCATTTTTACCTCTCTTTATCTATTACGTTTCAATATTGTGAGCATAAAGTGCAAGAAAATGAGGAAAGTCGGCATCCTTTAAGATACGTTTGTGCTGAATGATAGCTTTTTTCCATTTATAATTGCAGAATTGGGAAATGTACGTTATTTCCGATGCCCTCAGAAATTTTGTATGCAACTGATAGGTCTTTATTAGGTTTTATTGGTTAGGATAGAGTGCCACAGTTACTCCCAACCTGATTTTATGATGCTGTGATTCATTTAGGGGTCACAGCAGCTGAATCTCTTGCCCTACCCCCAAAGGAACGCAAATGATCATAAAACTTGCTTACGTCATACTCCTCTGTTTAGGCCTAACTATTTTTGTTGCCAGTTTTCTTAACAAAGTATGCATATTGAGCATAACAATTTGTGAGCATTTTATTAATTTCAACGTGATCCATCAATTTAATTGTAACTATTTTTAATTAAGAACATAAAAAAAGGGGGGCGGGTGGGCGGGGGGTGGAGGGTGAGGGGGGGGGGGGGGAGTCTGTAAACAGGGGCTGCTGCTAAAGCTTCTACAAACTGGAGTTGGAGGCACGATGTACCTTCCTCTTCAACAGAATTGCACGATTGAAGTCGACGGCACACTCAGCAGTCTTGTCAAACTCAGGGAAGATGTATCTCCGATCCCTTTAATGTCCGTAAAATATGTGGAACGTTGGACATACTCTGATCACAATGTGACCAATCAATTTGTTTGCTGTTTCCTTAGTGGAGAAAAAATGGCAGAAATGATAGAACTGGCTGATATTTTAGGAGATATTTTACCTAGCGTAAGGCGGGTCTAGTAAGGTCTCTCATTTTCTTTTCATTTATTTGTGTCTAGAAGGGTGTAAATATGAATATGCGTAATAAAGTTTAATGGTTCCTAACATCCAAAACAATGTTATAAACATACCTAGTTTCCACATGCCCACCACGAGATCACCACTTCCAACCCCATTTTTGCCTTCTTCTTCTGCAACGTTCAATTCGTTGATGGCCGCTTTTAAATCTTATATTGTTCTTGCTGCGAATAAGTGAGCTGCCAAGAGCTCGGCAGCAGGTTTTCAGAGTTTGGTGTACAGGGGCTTGTCTTCTGGTCAGAACTGCCAGCGGACCGCTTCTCTGTATGTGCAGGTCTGGAGAATGTGCTAAGGAGACTGATTTTCTACGCCACATTTGCATAGGGCTGTTTCCGCAAGACCCAGTGTCACGAGGTGAGTCCAGAGTGATCAGTGCGTAGATGGAAGATGGTGGTCTGGCTCTCCCTGTTCAGCTTGTTGATGTCGTCGGCCACGCGCTGCAGCCGCCATTCTGCTGTTGCCAATCACTTTGTTGCTGTAGTGTCTTGGTTTCTTTACAGGAGGTTGTGATCTTGAGGTAGTCTGGAGCCTGCTTTGGCCAGGCTGTCAGCGTCTCCATTCTTAGCTACTCCAGAATGCACTGGAATCTACTGCAGCACTATTTTATGGACAGGGTATCCAGTCTATCTTGAAGCTTCCTGGTGAGGAGATCAGTATATCAAGCTACTGCCTTACCCTAGCTAGTGCTCTGCTCCTGTGTTGAGCGTCTGCAGATCTGTGCGTTAGTTGGAGCTGCTGCCGCCAGCTGGTAAGGAGAGGGAAGTAGTAGTGCGATCCGCACAACAGATGTACACGCCACCTTCTTCGTTCCACACGGCGTCTTGTGCGGACATGCCTGTATAGATGTGTAGATGTGAGCACAGCTTCTGTGAGGGTAGCGCTTGTGCACAATCTCCAGCGAGATGGCTTTGTGCAGTGCCGCGACCTTTGGCAAAGAGTCCTGGAACGTGTCTAGAAGGCTCTTTCGAGATGTCCAGATATCTGAAGGGTGCTCTTCACACATCTTTGGGCTTGGTTCCAGGACGTCAGTTTTAGCCCTTTGCAGGACCTTTAGTTGGCGGTTCTGACTCGGGCGTTTCTGACGGTTCTTGGTCTGCTCCTGTAGTGTCCAGTGCTGTCGGTGTTTAGTAAGTCTCTTCATCGTGTGTGCTGTTCTAAATTCCAATGGCTCCAATGTCCTCCATTTCCTAAATTGGGGTGCTCCTGATGGCTCTAAGAATGTCACTGCATCATGAGAATGACCCATGTTCTGCATCTTGTCAAGCCTTGCTTTTTTGGTTTTGCAAGCAGTGTTTCATGTTGTTGAAGTATCTTGGTACCGCACTACTGGTCTGACCGAGCCGGTGTTTGCTGGCGCCAGGATGCTGTAATTTGCGCCAATGTGGTCCCCCACCTGTTTCTTCATCAGAGACATTTTTTTCACAGCTCTAGCTTCCATGGCTTCGATGTGAGGCCTCCACGTGAATCCAGTAATTTATTTGATGCCAGTAAAGTTGGCCTGTCTGTCTTTGGTACTGGAAGGTCTCCAGTTTCAAGGTGAACTCTTCCATCTGATTGAAAGATATGGTCTAGCTCAGTTTGAGTGGCCATCTTTCAGTCCAGCTGCTGGCTATTGGCAGCATCCTGGATTCTGCAGGATGCTATTTCTGTATGTTCTGCTGCGCTCCACACTGCAAAGTCATCCGCATGGAGGATGTTCTAGACGAACCTTGGTACTGCTGTACTGATGTCATTAACGTAGACCAAGAACAGCCTAACTCGTAATACAACTAATTATATCGCTCAGTAATTATGTCTTAAAGTGCATGCACGCTGTAGATATTAAGTCAATATCTACCGAGTGAGGTATAACAATAGACAATATCTCTTGGCTTGACTTCGCGAACGAAGATTTTATAGGAGTTGCCCACGACGTCTGCAGGCTTGTTCATGGCTGCGGAGGCCAATCCGAGACAGGCAGGTTCGACCGCAGTGGCTGCAGGGGAAGGTATGGCCAGGGTTCTGAGCTGCGGCATCTCTGTTTTTTCTCCTGAGCCGCTTGTCCTTAAGGCTAGCTCTGTGAGAGTCCTCAAAGGAGACAGCTGCCTTGTAAATGGTGGAGCGCCAGGTGTCACGGTCCGCAGCAAGCGAAGACCACTGGTGGTGGTCGATTTGGCAGGCACTAAGTGACTTCTTGAGACAGTCTTTGTATCTCTTCTTTGGTGCCCCTCTGTCACGGTGTCCAGTAGCAAGCTCGCCGAACAGGGTGATCTTTGGTAGGCGATGATCCTCCATCCTGGAGACATGCCCCGCCCAGCGGAGCTGTGTCCGCAGCAGCAAAGCCTCGATGCTCACAGTTTCAGCCTGTTCAAGGACCTCGACGTTGGTGACATAGTCACTCCAGTGAATGCCCAGGATGGTACGCAGGCAGCGCTGGTGGAAGCGTTCGAGGAGTCGTAGTTGGCTGCGGTAGAGGGCCCAGGACTCGGAACCATACAGCAGGGTGGTGAGGACCACAGCTCTGTACACGCTGATCTTGGTGCCTGTTTTCAGCTGTTGATTGTGCCACACCCGCTTGAAAAGTCGCCCGAAAGCGCTGTTCGCTTTTGCCAGCCTGCTGTCAAGCTCCTTGTCCAGCTTGGCGTCCGACGTGATAATGCAGCCAAGGTAAGTAAACTGGTGCACTGACTTTAGTTCAGACTCGCCAATGGTGATGTGAGGAGGGCGATACACTGTCTTGGGTGCCGGCTGATGGAGGACCTCTGTCTTTTTCAGACTGACCTCGAGTCCAAAGAGCTGGGCAGCATCTGCGAAGCAAGTCGTGATGCGCTGCAGGGCTCTCTCTGTGTGTGCAACGAGGGCAGCATCATCAGCAAAAAGCAGCTCACGAATCAGTTGGTCTAGGGTTTTCGTGTGGGCCGGCAGTCGTCTGAGGTTGAACAGGCTGCCATCGAGACGATACCTGATGTACACTGCATCGTCATCATCGAGGTCCACTGTGGCCTGCTTCAACATCATGCTAAAAAAGATGGTGAAGAGGGTCGGTGCCAGCACGCAGCCCTGCTTTACGCCGTTGAGAATAGGGAATGGTTCTGAGAGGTCATTGTTGAGTCTGACCTGGAATTGCTGGTCCTCGTGTAGCTGGACAATCATGTTGAGGAACTTTGGGGGACAGCCAAGTCGCTCCAGGATCTGCCACATGCCTTGCCTGCTCACAGTGTCGAACGCTTTTGTTAGGTCGACAAATGTTACGTACAGCCCTTTGTTCTGCTCGCGGCACTTCTCCTGTAGCTGTCTCAGCACAAAGACCATATCGGTGGTGCTCCTGCTTGCTCTGAAGCCACACTGGCCCTCTGGGAGTTGGTCTTCAGCGATGGCAGGTACCAGCCGATTCAGGAGCAGCCTTGCAAGGATTTTCCCAGCAATGGACAGCAGGGTAATTCCCCGATAGTTGCAACAGTCAGACTTCTCGCCTTTGTTCTTGTACAGGGTGATAACGACTGCATCACGGAGATCTTTTGGTAGTGTTCCTTCCTCCCAGCAGCAGAGAAAGAGGTCATGGAGCTTGTTGTGCAGTGCTGTGCCTCCATGTTTCCCGATCTCTGGCGGTATTCCATCAATGCCTGCTGCTTTGCCACTCTTGAGCTGGTGGATGGCTGTGAGGATCTCTTCAGCGGTGGGCGGTTCGTCCAATTCAACCTTTACTGGGAGGTGTGGGATTTGTAGGACGACTGCTTCTTGAACAGTGCGCTCAGCGCTGAAGAGGCTCTGAAAGTATTCCGACCAGCGGTTCAAGATGGAGGTATTATCTGTGAGGAGTGCCTGGCCATTCGCGCTTCGCAGGGGACTTTGTACCAGGTGCCTGGGGCCATACACTGCTTTCAGTGCTTCGTAGAAGCCCCTGTAGTCACCATTGTCAGCGCAAAGCTGGGTCCTCTGTGCAAGTCGGGTCCACCACTCATTCTGGAGATCTCTGAGCTTGCGCTGGAGACTGCTGCAGACGAGGCGGAAGGCAGACTTCTTCACAGGGCAGGAAGGCTGGGCTAGGTGGGCCTGATGGGCGGCTCTTTGTTTTGCTAGGTGTTCCTGGATCTCTACATCGTTTTCGTCAAACCAGTCTTTGTTCTTCTTTCTGGCGAAACCCAAGACTTCTGCAGAGGATTTTGCAATAGCAGTTTTCAGTTGTTCCCAAAGTGTTTCAGGGGAGGAGTCTACTGGGTCCGCTGTGTCTTTGAGCCTGCGCTGTAAATCTGTCTGAAAGGCAGCTTTCACATCGTCACGCTGAAGGCTGGCAACATCAAGCTTTTTCTTGGGGGGCCCCCATTTCTTGGGTTTTGGCTTGAAGTGGAGCCTGAGTTTGCAGCGGACAAGGCGGTGGTCAGTGTGGCACTCTGCGCTGGGCATCACTCTGGTGAGGAGGACGTCACTGCGGTCCCTCTGACGCACTAGGACATAGTCGATAAGGTGCCAGTGTTTGGAGCGAGGATGCATCCAGGTGGTCTTTCGACTGTCCTTTTGCTGAAAAGTAGTGTTGGTGATGACCAGTTGCTGCTCCGCACAGAACTCCAACAGTAGGCGGCCATTGTCATTGCAGTTCCCCACGCCATGCTTGCCGAGGACTCCTTTCCAGGCTTCAGAGTCCTGGCCCACTCTGGCGTTGAAGTCGCCAAGGATGATGACTTTGTCGTCTGCAGGGGTACTCTGTAGGAGGCTGCGCAGGTCAGTGTAAAACTTGTCCTTTTCAGCAGGCTCTGCCAGGAGGGTTGGGGAGTACACACTGAGAAGGGTGACGTGTTGCTGGTGTCTCAGTGGGAGGCGCATGGACATGATGCGGTCTGAGTGGCCCGTTGGTAGGTTTTCCAGCTTAGTCGCAATGGATGTCTTGACCATGAAACCCACGCCTGAGAGCCGTCTTTCTGATGCAGGCCTGCCTGACCAGTAGAGGGTGTACCCAGCACCAAGTTCTTGGAGGCTGCCTTCGTCCGGAAGGCGTACTTCGCTGAGCGCGGCGATGTCGATGTTTAACCTCCGCAATTCATGGGCAATGAGGGCGGAGCGACGTTCAGGGCGTCCGCTGTCTGCTTTGTCGAGCATGGTTCGGACGTTCCAGCATGCTACTTTGAGTCCGGTCGTGGTCGTCATGAGAGTGGATCCGTTATTCTTTCTTGTTTTTTGACCGCAGGAGAAGATGCCCGTTGACCGCGGCTAGCCAACTGGGGTTTCGAGAGGACGAGCTTTGGTTAGGCCACCTTTTCTAGGCCCCTCTCCGTGTGGAGCAAGCAGTGCTGTCCCTAGAGAAGGCTGCTTGGTCGTTCAGGGTGTGCCGAGTGATGTTGTCATCCCCAGGTCAACA
>BTPG01000002.1:213406788-213419288 GCA_036245525.1 Semisulcospira habei | reverse complement strand
GCTATGCCTTCTGCTAAAAACACTTTGCCTTCATGTTCCTGGGACGGCTGGGGATTTTTGACGTTGATTTTAAAATTATTTCCAAAACACAATGTGCTACCCCTGGCAGTGAAGGGTTGAACGCCGAAGAGGCAACTGGGGAGATCGCACGGCGGAATCTTTTTATTTTGCTTAAATATTTTTTTTGCTCTATTATGTCGTCGCCTTTTCATCCTCGCCAGACTAACCAGACACTACCCTTGAGCTGTCATGATCAAGAAACAAACAATCTAATCAGCACGTTAGTAAGCAATCGCGGTCATTCTATTGCCAAATGTTAGCGCTGGAGGCCAAAGAGTCTTGAAGCATATAAGAAAATGAGAATTCACGACACGGATTTTACTGAAAATGGGGCGAAATTATCTCTCAGCCCAGATCTTTCCGTCGGGTAGGAGTCAAGTGGTCACGTCCTCTAAGCATCTACCCTTTTAAGCACATACAAGGGACATCACTGCCAGCGAACGCTGACTGTTTCCCCGATCTTCGTTAATTCAAGTCCCCCAAAAACCTATATGTCCCAGGAACATGGACTCAAAGTGGTGTCAGCAAGAGGCATAGGTCCTCATGAGCTCCCGCAACTGCTGTGTAAACATGTATATGGTGTCATCAACACTTCTATTCCTGTTGTATGCATATCGTAAGAGATCTTTAGAATCACAAACATGTGTTTGAAAAATTTAATGTACAAGACCTTCATGACAAGAGTTAAGTGCAACCGGTCTTAACTTAATTCGCCCTGACATATCACAAACAAATATGGATCGACTAAGATAGTTCAAGGGTGATGCAAGAATAGCTTGGCGCCCAAAGGCGCCAAGCTATTCTTGGCACCACCCTTGAACTATCATGGTCGATCTGCCTCCTGGACTGTAAGGAGAAAGATGACAAAATTATGGATTCCGGCCCTAGGGCGCAATGAGGTAAGTCGTTCATCACAGAAACAGTCTGCTTCTTTTGACATGGCAACACGCCCCTCCCCCCTCCCTCCCCACCCCCAGATCTCCTTTAGCGTCACTCCCCGGTCACTTGATCTGTCAGAATCTGCCATACCTCCTCTGAAAACATTCTTACGCCATTGCCTTTGACAAATGTGGAGGCGAAATTCAGATAAGATCTTAGCTAATCTGCCACACTCTGCGAACACTCTTCAGTTCTTTAATCATTGCTTAGCCTAATATTTCATCAGTAAAACGTTCAGCGTGAATGAGGCATTAATATCTGCTAACATGCTTCTTTCTGTTTTGATTTACGTCGGTGATTCTCATGCAGAAGAGTCATCGGATAATTAGCGAACAGCGGCACTGAGAAGCCCGACTGCAGTTTTAATTCACTCTGCACTGTGATAATGCTTTGTGTTCGCGCTTTTAGGCCATTGTAAAAGTGTTACGCCCAGTATGTCAATTTTTGTGTGTGTGTGAAAAACAAAACTTTCATTGAAAATCTCGCTTTTCACAAAGATAGAAATGTTGACTTTTGCCACTGTATGACAAAATAGGTATTCGCATCTTGCAGTAGAAAATACAGATTTTTTTTAAAAACTGTAATCCACAGTATGCAAAATGTCATCGGACCCACGTAGGCCTGGGGACCTTTAGTTTACTGATGAGGAAGGATTACAAGACAAATTTACAACCGCATTATTAGCTGTTAACTCATTCAGCCCGACGGCCGTATTTCCCAACTTTTGGAGGCGTCATCTAACGACTATGCACCTGTTGCAGGAGATGGATCGACCATGAAGGCGCCAAGCTAATCTGGCACTACCCTTGAATTATTATGGTCGACCCATTTCTTGCTGTAGTGCGTCCCGTAGTAGCATGAAGCGGAAATGTTACGTCGCATTTTGGACTCATTTTTTGGTCGCAAATTCGCTTCTTTGCACCCGCACAGGACGGTCCGGCGACTATGATTTTTTGGTCACAGGAGCCCTTCAGGCGAAAAAAATGAATGCAGAGATGCGACGGTCGCATCATGGTCACATATAGGTTTCATATGCGCCGGTCGCAGTATGGTCGCGTTTAGGGCTTATTGGTGACGGTCACTGGAGAGTCGCAGTAAGGGCTCACAGGGACCGTCGCAGAATGGTCGCATTTGGGCTTCATTGTAACCCCACCCTTCTTTGTTCCTCAAATAATATTTGCATGCATAATAATTACAAGAGTCAAGCCTGAGTCAAACATTAGGCATTTTTCTACAAAGAGGCTCACTGTAAAATGCATTACAAATGACTCCTTGGACAAAATGTCTACTTAGTCTATCTAAAGCTTGACAGAAACTGTCATGAAAAGAACAATCTGAAGAAAAAATGTAACAACTGCAAACAAACAAATAAAACTGTAAATATGACTAATTGTGTTTAATTATTCTTGATCATTTATAACAGTAAATATATTTTTTCTTCATGTCTGTCACACTCACTAAGTTATCAGGACTCTTAAAAAAAAAAAAGTAAAATAAAGAAATAAGCGTAAACTGTCATGAAAAGAACAATCTGAAGAAAAAATGTAACAACTGCAAACAAACCAAACATACAACTGTAAATATGACCAATTGTGTTTAATTATTATTGATCATTTATAACAGTAAATATATTTTTTTCTTCATGTCTTTCACACTCACTAAGTTATCATGACTCTTAAAAATTAAAAAAAAAAGTAAAATAAAGAAATAAGCGTAGACCCTTTGGCTCTGACCTCCTCAGTTTTAGTCGGTAGTTCAGTAAAATGTACTGCCGTGAATTGTTTCGAACGTGTGCTTTAATGTTCCTGAACCATACGATTAACTTTAGAAAACGTACAAGAATGCAACAAGACAGCTACAGTTCACAGTTTCAACCATTATGGTGAAGAAATCGAAATTATAGCTAACTTATTAAAGCTAATCAATTTTGGGATCTTGTGGTGTAGTAACAGTAACGCAGCACATTTGAATGAGGGGGACCGAGCCAGAGACAGGTGGGTCCGAGCATTTGTTGTTGTTGCAGAGCCATTTTATAAGATGTGTCTTCATAAAATGCCATCTTTGAATAGTTGAAGACGTTCAGATGTCTTTGGTGTGGCACAGTTTCATTTCCCCTCGTGAGGGATTCATCAACTAGAAAAACAGCAATCAGGAATGGGTCGCACTGTATCAGTTAGTACAAACGTAAACGCTGAAACTGGATAAAGTACATGGTGAAGTAGCCATAGATGTCAGGTTGTAGGCAGAACTGGTGCAGTTAGATGTTACGATCTGCAGTGTCTTGTAGTCACTTGCCATCAGTAGTGAAAGCATTAGCACCTGAAAAAAATACAATACCATGTGTTCAGCAACTTTGCGTATAACATGGTCAGTTTAAACAAATGTCACAAGTAATGACACTTTTTGGAGGTCCCGACTACACTATTTCTATATGTGTTATTTCACATGCAAAAGCTATAGATATAACAATAAGAAAATGTTTGTTATTTGTAATTGTTACAACCGAAGCTACCTTTGACAAACTATATTTCAAAATTTGTTTTTCTCCATCAACAACATTGGTGGAAACATAATCATGCTCTGAGATGAAGAGGAAGTTAAATTCCACACATAATATGCACCTGAATAAAACAAGGTATGAACTTCTGTACAAAAGATCATTTTGCAGTAAGTCTGTTTCTCAATATGAAAGAGAGAGAGAGAGAGAGAGAGAGAGAGAGAGAGAGAGAGAGAGAGAGAGAGAGAGAGAGAGAGAGAGAGAGAGAGAGAGAGAGAGAGAGAGAGAGAGAGAGAGAGGTTCACACGTTTTTGTTGTAATGCTGGAGCTTTTTCCCTTTCAGAGTGTGAACATTATAAACGTTTCAAGACACAACTATGCCAGTCTTTACAGAAACAAGCCTAGCCATCACTCACCTGTGTATTCTTGGACTGCATGAAATGTGCCCATCATAGACTGCACTTTCCCACCAGTGACGCCTGTCGCAAACAAGAGAAACGACTTTAAAAACGCATATGTATTAGACACCGGGTTTAACGTGAAAACGCAACATCATTTCTTAGCTTTTCGATCCCATTCATGCTTACTTTTTTTATTGTCAAATAGTCTGCATGTCTGCCTGTCAGTCTTGTACAACAAACCAAGGGGAATTACTCAGCGCTGGACAGACGAACAGTTAGATCCCCTGCCCCCGCCTATCAGGCACCCAATAGCCAGCCCACAGAGAAATACGCAGGTATAGAATAAGACGATCATTTGCATCTTCAAAAAAGATGCATCAGGTCTCTTATATAACCCATATCTTTCTCCGGAACTTAGGAAGTAGGCAGGGGAAACATACATATACAAACACGAAGGTGCATTACTATATGTGGTCGGGTAAATACCCTGAATTCCCACAGTAGATGCACAGAACATTACACAACAATGTAACAATACAAATTTGCCTCGAGTTATACTGAGATACTCACAAACCAGATAGGTGAGGCTAGGGCTGGCAGAATTGTACTGTTCGTCTGTCCAGCGCTGAGTAATTCCCCTTGGTTTGTTGTACAATTCTGCCAGCGCTAGCCTCACCTATCTGGTTTGTGAGTGCCTGTCTGTCTGTCTCTATCTCTCTCTCTTTCCCTTTCCCGGCCATTGTCCTCCTCGGCCCATGTTTAACTGTGTGGCAAAATCGAGTAGAACAACTATACTCTATTGTAACGAACGCCTTTGGTGCAGGTTTCGGTCGGACGATGGTGTGACGTCATTAGCGGTTGGACCGAATGTTCACGAGCGGTAATGTACAGATAAGCAATGTTCACGTGCGGTAATGTAGCGGTGAGCGATGTTCACGTGTCACATGTGGGAGTGACAGTGTGGTATCGGGAATAATTGCCAGTTAGAGATGCTATACCAGTCGGGCCGAGCGGTCGTTTTCGTTAGGGCTCTGAGGAAGAATTCTGGCTAGAGAATTCGATAGCCGCTGTATATTGTGTACAGCGGGGCCGGTACGGAGCGGAAACCCCTGGTGTAGGGCCGATGAAGCTGTCCTGAGAGCATCACGTACGTGACCGGACGCGGACATCATCAAGCCTTCATCTCTCCTTCGTCCTACCATCACTGGTGCTACGAGCAGCAACGGTAGCGAAGTAAGCCACAGATTCGTGCTACAGGACCACATGCGGTGTTCCGTCAGTGTAGCTATTGTCGCCTAGCGCCGTTGATAATTTCACGCCTAGGAATGTTCTAAATCTGTGAGTAGTCATTGACTAGTAATATTCAGTTTGGGAATCTCCGCCAAGTCGTCGATGTGACATCATTGACTGTGTCGACACTAGTATAAAGAGGAGTCGAGTGACGTCTCTCGAGAGAGACAACGACCTCTACGGTAGCGAGTGAATGTGTAAGCGCCGAAGTTGTGAATAACCTATATGCCACTTGTTAGTATTTGTGTAGATTGGTCTATATGATGTGAATTGTGTGGTTTAATGTATGTTATGAGTGTATGAGAAATAGTTAAACAGAGGGCAAAGAGAGATAACTGTGTGGCCTTTGTCCTTGTTTGTAAGCGCGTGTGTGGTGGATGAAAGAGTCTAGTAAACAGAGATAGAACACCCACCTTTATACAGATTGGCAGAAAGCCCACGCACACACTCATTCCATAAACGTTTATATATGTAACAATTTAATTTAGTACAACACTAAAAAGAAAAAAACACCTTCGTTACATTTGGTGATCCCGACGTGATTCTTCTAAGCAGATAGTTGTACGAGAGATTCAAACCATGCTTGACCTAGGTGTCATAGAGAAAGCAAAATCTGCGTATTCATCACCCGTTGTCCTGGTTTAGAAAAAGGATGGTGCTTGTCGGTTTTGCATTGACTATAGAGCTCTCAACAAGATAACTGTTTTCGATGCTGAACCCATTCCCAATGTGGACGAGTTGTTCACAAGGCTGGCGAACAGTACGTTCTTCACACGTATAGATCTTTCTAAAGGTTACTGGCAGATTATTGTCAACCCGGTGGATCGTCACAAGACGGCGTTCCGCAACGCACATTGGTTTATATCGGTGGATCAGGATGCCTTTTGGTTTGGTTTCTGCCCCAGCAGTGTTTGCTCGTATGATGCGAATGCTTGAACTTCCTGAGGCGTACTCAATGAATTTCTTCGATGATATTTTGATTCATAGTACTACTTTTCAAGATCATCTGGTGCACGTTAGAGATGTCCTAACCAAGCTGCTCCACTACAACTTGACTGCCAGTCCGGTTAAGATCTCGTCTGGTTACAGGAGTCTTGAGTTTCTTGGACATGTGGTGGGAGAAGGGATGCTGCGTCCAGAAAAGAAAAAGATCGAGAAAATTTTGGCTATCCCGACCCCAACCACCCGAAAGCAAGTCCGTTCGTTGTTGGGGCTATTGAGCTTTTATAGACGCTATGTCCCGGCATTCGCAACCATCACGGCTCCCATTACTGATCTCACAAAGGAGACCAAAGCACGCACGATTGCACGGACACCTGCTTGTGAGGAAGCGTTGGTTAGGATCAGACACATTTTTTCCTCTGCGCCTGTTCTTCAGTTGCCTAGGCTTGATCAACCTTTCATTTTACGCACAGATGCTAGTTCTACTGGCTTGGGTGCTGTGCTGCTTCAGGAGTTAGAGGGAACTCTTCACCCCGTGTCATTTGCGAGCAGAAGGTTGCTCGACAGAGAGACTCGCTACAGTACGATCGAAAGGGAGTGTTTAGCTATTGTTTGGGCCATTTCGAAATTTTCCAAATTTCTTTGGGGGGTTGATTTCATTCTCCAGACTGACCACAGACCGCTGACGTACGTGCATACAAGTCGCTTTAAAAATTCTCGCATCATGCGTTGGTCCTTGTCCTTACAAGAGTTTAGATTCCATCTTGAACCACTTCCAGGTACACAGAATGTGTTCGCGGATCTGTTGTCGCGCGCTGATCGTAATCAATCGGTTCCATAGATCAAGGTTTCGTAGTCGTTGCTGTATTTTCACATTATCCTCCGAGCTTGTAAAAAAGACCCTCGGTCGGTTCTTTTTTTCGTTGAGAGGGGGGTAGTGTAACGAACGCCTTTGGTGCAGGTTTCGGTCGGACGATGGTGTGACGTCATTAGCGGTTGGACCGAATGTTCACGAGCGGTAATGTACAGATAAGCAATGTTCACGTGCGGTAATGTAGCGGTGAGCGATGTTCACGTGTCACATGTGGGAGTGACAGTGTGGTATCGGGAATAATTGCCAGTTAGAGATGCTATACCAGTCGAGCCGAGCGGTCGTTTTCGTTAGGGCTCTGAGGAAGAATTCTGGCTAGAGAATTCGATAGCCGCTGTATATTGTGTACAGCGGGGCCGGTACGGAGCGGAAACCCCTGGTGTAGGGCCGATGAAGCTGTCCTGAGAGCATCACGTACGTGACCGGACGTAAACATCATCAAGCCTTCATCTCTCCTTCGTCCTACCATCACTGGTGCTACGAGCAGCAACGGTAGCGAAGTAAGCCACAGATTAGTGCTACAGGACCACACGCGGTGTTCCGTCAGTGTAGCTATTGTCGCCTAGCGCCGTTGATAATTTCACGCCTAGGAATGTTCTAAATCTGAGTAGTCATTGATTAGTAATATTCAGTTTGGGAATCTCCGCCAAGTCGTCGATGTGACATCATTGACTGTGTCGACACTAGTATAAAGAGGAGTCGAGTGACGTCTCTCGAGAGAGACAACGACCTCTACGGTAGCGAGTGAATGTGTAAGCGCCGAAGTTGTGAATAACCTATATGCCACTTGTTAGTATTTGTGTAGATTGGTTTATATGATGTGAATTGTGTGGTTTAATGTATGTTATGAGTGTATGAGAAATAGTTAAACAGAGGGCAAAGAGATAACTGTGTGGCCTTTGTCCTTGTTTGTAAGCGCGTGTGGTGGATGAAAGAGTCTAGTAAACAGAGATAGAACACCCACCTTTATACAGATTGGCAGAAAGCCCACGCACACACTCCATAAACGTTTATATATGTAACAATTTAATTTAGTACAACACTAAAAAAAAAAAAAACACCTTCGTTACATCTATGACAAATCACATTGCAAATTAATCATAGAATCATTGCAGCGTTGCCAAACGCAACTCGTCTGAGCAGAGTGGCTCCAATTCGAAAACAACCTTACTTTGCAGCCAACCTTCTGCATTGGCAGTTGTTTGTTTTTTTAGTTTGATGCTTCGACCCTACGTTTACCATCACTACGCCAACAGTAAGAAACTATACACCACGAAAACAACAGTAAAAGGAAGCGTCCAAATTCACCTTCAGACAGAGTCAACGAGAACGAAAAAAAAAAAAAAATTTTTTTTACAAAGTTCATCGCACCAAGCTATCAAATAACAGTAAAAAATCATAAACGATGCCAACTTACCCACACTTGACGTTCTGCGTGAAACTTGGGGCTTTGCGTGAAAGCAACGTTTTTGGCGAAAATAGAGATAATATAGTAATCAGCAACACTTGATCCTTCTCTGGAAGCCATAACGTTAGCAGAGTTCTGAACTTGATGTTGCATTATTTACGACGTCAACTGGCAAATGACGTAAGAAATAGTTCTCTCCTATGACAGGGTTATGTGTATGTGTACGTGCGTGCGTGCATGCATGTGATGATGTGTGTCAGTGAAGTTCAGCAACAAAGACAAAATAGGGCGGGTATGACTGATAGATGGGCGGAGGGACGCCGATATATGCACGGACAGTGAGAATGAGAGAGAACAATGAACAATGAACCTTTATTTTCCAACGGTAGAAGTTATTGGTAACAGGACCAGTTTTCAAAATTGCCGTTGCTACATCTACTACATAAATGACATAGACATGTAAACATACACATACCATACGCTGACGCATGCATGCACTCGCTCACGCATGCACGCCCGCACATACGCACGCACACGCACGCTCACACATACACACACACACACGCACTCCGGTACGCACGCATGCACACCATACCTCATGCATGCACGCACGCACGCACACACACACACACACATACATACACACATGCACAGAGAGAGAGAGAGAGAGAGAGAGAGAGAGAGAGAGAGAGAGAGAGAGAGAGAGAGAGAGAGAGAGAGAGAGAGAGAGAGAGAGAGAGAGAGAGAGACTGCTTGTGAAAAAAACTAAACAGGATATTGAATGTATGTCGTCAGCCGGTTAAATACGCTAAATAAACCTAAGACCATTTAGCAACACACATCCAATATCAAGAGCTACAGGCAGTGCAGACAGTAGGGAGAGTATACAAAAATGAAAATACAGGTGAATGGACCAAGGGTAGACAGAAACACATGCCCCAGAATAGAGGGGAAAACCCACCGTGTGGTGCTGACCAGGGTGACCCTGGGAACTAAAAAGTAGTGAACCCTACCCAAGTCCCCCAGGGCAGACCCGGGCGGGGGTTGGATAGAGAGAGAGAGGATGCATGTAGATGGATGGATGGATGGATAGATGACAGTCTAACTAGCTGGCTGGCTGGAGAGAGAGAGAGAGAGAGAGAGAGAGAGAGAGAGAGAGAGAGAGAGAGAGAGATGAACAATGAACAATGAACAATGAACCTTTATTTTCCAACGGTAGAAGTTATTGGTAACAGGACCAGTTTTCAAACTTGCCGTTGCTACATCTACTACATAAATGACATAGACGTGTAAACATACACATACCACACACTGACGCATGTATGCACTCGCTCACGCACGCACGCCCGCACATACGCACGCACACGCACGCTCACACACACACACACACACACACACACACACACACACACACAAACACAAACTTGCACACGCACGCACTTAGACACACACGCACACATACACACACATGCTCTCGGACACGCACTCCAGACATACGTACGCGCATACCGCGTACGCACAAAAATATAAAATGAGTAAAAATGCAAAGTAAAGCAATACACAGAAAATCATTAAGTACATTAGAATTCATACAGCAAAGGCAAATATGTATATATGTGCTCTCTCTCTCTCTCTCTCTCTCTCTCTCTCTCTCTCTCTCTCTCTCTCTCTCTCTCTCTCTCTCTCTCTCTGTGTCTCACACACCCACACACACACAGCATGCACACACATACAGCATGCACACACACACACACACACACACACACACACACACACACACACACACACACACACACACACACACACACACACGTGAACGCGCGCCCAAAAATATCGCGTACACACATATGAAGGCAAAAACATTATACATAGAACATGCAGTATTCAATGTACTCTTGACACTCAGATATTATGGTCCACTGTATATTATATATATAAAAAAAAAGAAAAAAAAAAAAAAAGAGAGACGCTCTCTCTCTCTCTGTCTCTCTCACTCACACACACACACACAAACATTCTCACACACACACACATTCACACATCTGAACACACGCGCAAGTTATCCATGTACTGTACTGATTAGATTACGTCAGAGATTCTAGGTGTTTGAAGAGGCTGACCCTAAATGAGGTGAGCGTCTTTGAGTTTCTGATTTCTGCAGGAATAGAATTCCAGAATGAACTTCCCGAGAATGACAAACTGGTTTTGAATAAATCAATACGCGGCAGGGGTACTTTGAAATGGTGTCCATGTCTAGAAGCTACAGATATCCGTTCTGAGAAAAAAGAACTCAAGTACAGTGGACATGATTGCTTGTACAGCTTGTACATCAACACACCTTTATTGAACTGAAAGTGATGGGATAGAGGGAGCATTTTTAAAGTTTTAAGCTTTTTGTCAGTTGAGAGTTCGGGATCGGGAAATATAAGCTTAACAGCTCTCCTATGTAGGGAGTTCAGCCTCTTCAAATGTACATCACTAGAACCATCCCACACTGTTGATGCATAGTCTATGTGCGATTTGACATGAGCATTGTAGAAAAGAAGACGCGCATCTGTGTCAGTAATTGTTTTCAATTTTGACAACATATACAGGCCGCGGGAAACCCTTTTGCACACATTATTAATATGCAGTTGCCATTTAAGCTGATCATCTATAGTGACCCCCAAGAGGCGGTGGTGTGATACTTGCTCAATTGGGCTGCCGTTTATACACAGACTAAGAGAGAGCGGGCATAGCTGGTGCTTTTGACGTGTGGTTATAACCATACATTCTGTTTTTGACGGATTCAGGGACATGGAGTTGGAATGACACCAGTCGGTGACCTCATGCAGGCTTTCCTGCATACGCGTGCTAATTGCAGCTACATCTTTGTGAGGGGTATGTAGTGTGCAGTCGTCAGCAAACATGTCACAAGAAATATCGCGGCAACTAATATGCAGTGGAAGGTCATTGATAAATATGCAGAACAGCAATGGCCCGAGGACAGAGCCCTGAGGCACTCCGCTTTTGACGAGACCATATGAGGAGTAGGATCCATTTAACAGTACTCTTTGCTTCCTTCCGCTTAAATATGAAGTAAACAATGAGACAGCACCTGCATTGCAGAGATATGCTTGAAGTTTTGACAAAAGAATGTTATGATTTACAAGGTCAAAAGCTTTCTTAAAATCAATAAAGATCGACCCAGTTATTTGGGAGTTATTCATGGATGCTAGCCACGCATCAATAAGTCTTGTCAGTGCCGTGTGACAAGAATGCTTGGGGCGAAAGCCGGACTGAAATACGTGCAAAAGACTGCGACTCTCCAAATATTGATAAAGGTGTTTGTGCACGTGTCTTTCAAGAGGTTTGGAAAGGCTGGATAATATTGAAATGGGTCTATAGTTATTAACATCAGAGAGATCTTTTGATTTAGGCAAAGGGATAACCTTGGCTTGCTTCAGTTCTGATGGAAACATATTTTGTTGGATACATAAGTTATAAATATACGTTAACGATTCTACTGTATAGGGAAGGGACAGTTTCAGTATTTTAGGGCTGATCTCGTCAGGTCCCGATGATTTTTTCTTTTTCAGTGACCCGATCAGTTTTCCTACTTCATACACAGCTAGTGGCGGTATAGAGAAGGGGGGTTTGTCCATAGTCTTCTGCTTACAGAAGTTAAGCAGGGCCTCCGGGCATGTGTAAGACGCGTTACCGCTTGAGGGTATGATTGACTCGGCAACAGACAGAAAATGTTTATTAAAAGTGTCTGCAGTAATACTAGAAGGAATGGCTGACGATTTCTTGCTGTTACCTCGGGTGACGAGATTAACCACGCGCCAGAGTGCGGCAGTATCTCTGTCTTCTTTAATCATTCGTTCAAAGAGGGACTTCTGAGCCCTGCGTACCATAGACTTGACACGGTTACGTTGTTTTTTTGTATTCGCTAAATAGCTTGTGTCTCCTTAAGTCATTTCTCAATCTCATAGCTTCGATTATTTCTTGGTGTGTGGTTTTTAACCCGCTTTTGCCGCAAAGGGGCGTGTTTGTTAAGTACTCTTGTAAGGAGTCCATACCAAACAGCCAGAGCCTTTTCAGGGTCAGTTT
>BTPG01000002.1:213341788-213401788 GCA_036245525.1 Semisulcospira habei | reverse complement strand
GGCCGCCGTTGGCCAGCACACAGATGTGTGCGGGTCAACGGCGGCCGAAGTCGGCCCGATGGCCTTTTGCGCATTGGGTTATTAGCTGACAATAGTTCGCGTTTTGTGTTGATCACCGTTTTCCTGTTTATCTGGGTTGACGCTTCAAATTCACTGCCGCTCAACTGCAAAAAGGTAAGATCCTCATGAGCCCTCGCAGTTGTGCGGGCTCATGAGTATCTATGCCTCTGGCTGAAACAACTTTGTGTCTATTTTTGTTTGACGGCTGAGGATCTTTGACGTTGAATTTACAATGATTTATTTTTTCAAAAAACACAGTCTGCGTGCTCTGGCAGTGAATGGATTCAAAATTAACGTTTGCAGGTGTATCAAATTTCTAATCAGCCACGTCTAAAGTAAGACCTTATTTGCCACAGAGCTGTTTCTTTCAACTGAGTCCGCGTCAAGCAGGTTAATTACAAGAAATACGATCAGTTTTCAATACCAACACATTGGTTGTTGTCTATTTTTTTTTGGCAGTATCGGCGACATCTAGATACGTAGGTTTCAACAGACGAGGGTTTTACGTGTCATTTGCCTTTGGATTCTGCTGGTATTTGTAGGGATTCAATAATTATAATAATTATAAGCTACAACCCCGTATTCATTAAAGAAGTGCGTCATTTAGATGCATTGGTTTCAGCAGATGAGGCTTCTCGCTTTAACTGCCTGGAATGCTGACGGTATATATATATTATTATTTATTACATGGTATTTATATGGCGCATTTCTCATATTTATAATATAACTCAATGCGCAGAATGTAGCCGCGAACTGAACCCAACAAGCACGCTCACGTGAATCACACGCATTCACTCACACACTGTACGTAAACACAGAACATTCACGTGGTACTAAGGGCAAGCTCAAGCGAGCTACTGACGGTATTTGGAAATCGTTTTGTATTTGAAATTTTATTAAGTTGGCTGAAACTGATACCAAAGTGAAGGGGGAGGAAGAGCCGGAGTACCCGGAGAAAGAACCCTCGACGGTCCGCCCGAATTAACGGTGACACTTACTAGAAGAGAAAAATCCGACGCCGGAACCCGGAATCGAACCTCGCACCTTTAGCACTGGTGGCAGGCGCCTTAACCACTGCGCCACGGTCCGCCCCAATATATATATATATATATACAGTACAATACAGGTCAGCCTCACTATTACGCGCTCCAGTATACCGCGGTATCAGATTCAAAGCGCACAGATCTCTGGCTTCCCACGGGGGGATGTCCCGGTGTGCAAAAGGTCCGAGGCCCTCTTGCTTGTTCTTTCTTCACAAGACGCAGCAGTAACAATAACTGCGATCGCGAATAGCGCGGTCTGACTGTATGGCTCACGGTTATCGCGATATGCTGAGGCTGGCCTGTGCTCACAAAATGTGGCAGTAATAAGGTAGGTCCACTATCCATTACAAACGAGGCGTGTTCTACGTTTGCCATACCGGCGGCATTTAGATGCACTGGTTCTCTAACATATACACTTTTTTTCCTTGTTAATTGTCTGGGATTTTTGCTGCTGTTCATGTGGACACAATGCTTTTCGATATCCGGGTCTCGTTAGCAACCTTGTACTCGTTTCTCCTCTCGGCGTCCGCGATTGATGGCGTGATCTATGATGTTGGACCTTACGGCTTGCAGCCGTAATGTCCAAAAACACAGACCAGCTCACACATATTTTCTAGAAAAGGATCATTCAGCGGACATTTCTCGATAACAAGCGTGTTTTTTTTTTCCCGACCAAATTTAAATCAACGAACTAGGATGCAAATTACGTTTAATCATTTCAGTCCGAAATTGTAGACTTCCCACCCCTCCTACCTCCTACCCGCCTCGCCCCCATTCTACCCAATCACGCCACCTTCCCTCCGTCTCCATACGTCATCCCACCCATGCCCCCATCAACAACCCCCTAGTTAGTGCCGGTCCTAACTAGCTAGACTTTTCCGTGACTTGAAAATTGATCTTTTGGCTGACAAGTGATTGGCATGCAATTTATTGTAGAGTGCTACCTCTTGAATCGTCTCTGCTTTATTAAGGATATGTCAACAAGACAGAATAGAAGGCACCTCATCCTAGCGGTTTTTTGTTTCGCTTCCAGGGTGCCAGCGTCGCGTTGCATCCGGATAGCTCTGGTAACTGGTTGAGCAGACCCTGTCGCCCAAAAGGTCTTGAGTTCGAACCCGCGTGATGTCAAAATTTATTCAGACACTGTCCTTTGAAATCACCTACGTGGTGGCATAAAACGTTAAGCCTACACGTTTAACCATTTCTCTGCCTGTGGACGCAGATTGCTTCTGATTGCTTGTCAATTCAACGCCATACAGCCCCAGTCGAGCAAGGAACAGGATTCCAAGTAGTGTCAGCAAAAGGCATAGATCCTCGTGAGCCCCCGCAGTTGCGGGAGGTCATGAGGAGCTATGTCTCTTGCAGTTTGATTGTGATTTGGCGTCTAGGCGGGCTCCTTGTAAAATGATCTTGGTGGCAAGTACACTAACCGTTACGTGCAATTCTACCGAAAAGGTTTTCCCGTTTTGTTTGATCAGAATCCAACCTTTTTCACCGACATTTCCGTGACACTGGAGACGAAAAACAGGCTGTGGTTGACAAAAAGCTGATATATTTTCTTCCGTTTCTCGGTCTAATATGACATTGCAACTGAGCACGTGGGACCGAGGTAAAGTGAAGTTTCAATCGTTCTTGTGTCAACCCCCGCCTGTGATACAAAAAGTGCTTCTCGACCGATACTTTCAATGAACTTTTATCCGCAGTCATTTTTTTTTTTTTTTTTTTTACGCTCACCGAAATTAGACCGTTTTCCCCCCCCCCCCCCCACCCTATCTAAAATAATCGAGATTGTATTTTGTCAGTTAGACCAATAACTAATTAATAATTTTCTGAAAGTTTATTTTTTTTCTGAAAAAAAGTCATCTCAGACTTACTTAGGAAAACCAAAATAACGTAATTTCTACGAGTCGCGCGCTGTTTACAGAGTCATGTTGCAGTGTTTCTGTAAGTCGTTAACCCGATAACCGTTCCCGTCGTTAAACCGTTCGTTGTAGGGACAACGTTGGCACCACCCCACTGCAAGAGGTCACTGATTCTCACGAGCCCCCGCAGGCGCGGGGGCTCGTGAGGATCTATGCCTCTGGCAGATGAGTCTGACTGTAGCGTGCTAGCGTTAAGTGAAGCTGGTGGGGCACTGGTTGGTTTCACTCGTAAATGTACCCAGTGCAAGCGTCCTCAACGTATTCTACTCAGCGAGTACCCGGTTCCGGTACATCTCTTGAGAACAGGCAGGTGATTTTTACAACTGCTTAATCTTGTCTATTTAAACATTCATGGGTGTGTTTCCCTCAATGCATTTTGGATGCTCTGAATCTCGCGACTGCCCACTTCTGGGTAAAAAATAAACAAAATCCAAATGTGCAAAAGGCCATCGTGCGCGGGCCAATGGCTGCCGACATCGGCCCGATGTCCTTTTACGCATTGAGATCCGCCGCACGCATGTGTGCCAATTCCCGTCTAGGTCCATTTATCTTCTGAGTACAATTACGTAGCGTACACTTGCAGTGAGTACATTTACGAGTGACACCACCGAACTCTATCCTATCAGCCTAAGTGATGCTTCGCATGTGACATTCAATCAGGCATTGCCATTCATCCTCGTGTCCCCCAAATAGTTGCTGACAGTCGACTTTTCTGCTGAGTTCTCGGCCGACTGCACTTTAACACGAAACTGTCCGTTTCCGAGAGACATTTTTCATTTACCCCTGCATTACGCCTTATTGGAAAGCTAACGATTTCGTAACACGTACACATAAAAAGCTTACGCAGACTGCCTAGGTCGTAAAATAAACTTAAACACGCGAACATAAAAAGCCGTTTGTCCCATAAAACAAACATAAAGACGTAAACGTAACAAAGCTTTTGTTTTGTTTTTATTTTAACCGCCTAACTGCTAGGGGAAGGCGCACGCTACCCAGCTGCAAGAGACATAAAGCCTCATGAGCCGTAGTAACGGGAGAAAAGGAGGGCTTATGTTTCTTATTAGTCCTATGTTCTTTATGCCTTACTGTAGTTCATTTACATCTGTGTTCTTCAGACAAATGTCGCTCGGGTTGCAGTCGTTTCAGACGCACAATTTGTACTCACTGGCAGCGAGGGGGGTTAAACCAAATGTGACAAGGAAACGCATCGAGGAGGGAGGGGGGGGGGGGGGTGGGCCCATGAAAATCTGTGCAAGGTAGAGACGGTGGGGCCTTAGCTTCGGGAGATGGATCGATCATGACAACTCAAGCATAGTATCCAATTATACTTGCACTATTTTGCCAGTTAACCATGCACAACACACGACATCGTAATGAGGTGTCCTGGTCAATTTACATTTACATCCCAATGAGCAAACGTTATCAGGTGGACGCAGCCTAAGCAAGTCTTTAAAACAGAGACGACGACAACAAAAACAGCAATAACAACAACACAACAACAACAACAACAACAACAACAACAACAACAGCAAAGGTCCTTGGGGCTGGGCTGACGTGTTTTGCTCACTACAGACGATTCTAAAAGAAAAAAAGAAAAGCACGCTTCATTGTTGCTGTAAAATGAAACAGAATGTCTGCCTATAGTGACGAACAAAAGAATTGCGACACCATTAGATACGTCGGAAACACGTTATTGTGTTTCCGACGATTCTCGTGATGTCGCATTTCTTTTGCTCGTCAGTATATAACGTGGCTGTAAATTTACAAGTCTGCAGGCTTTTAATATCTTCTTTTTTTTTTCGTCTGTGTGAAACACTCGTGTTGTGAAAATAATATTCCTGCTACATTGCATGTGAGGGGCACGCCATTTCACTGCGCACCAGACGCTCACCCAAAACACGTTTCAACGTTATTAACCCCTTCACTGCCGAGAAAATGTCAACGCGGTCTAACTGCAAGAGGCGACTGCGGGGGCTCATGAGGATCTATGCCTCTTGCTGAGGCATAGATCCTCATGACTCTGGGTCCATGTTTTTTTAGACAGTTGTGGCTTTTGGTCGTTCAGAGAACACAGATTTCAGAAACAAAACAAAACAAAACAAAAAGTATGATGGCAGCGAAGGGATTAAGATACGTCAGACAGAAATGAGACATGTCAAAGTGTCATCCCTTAGGGACCGCAGCTCAATAAAATTAATAATAAATATTAAAAAGGGAGTCCTGGCACGATGTGTTTACAACACACCGGAGTCGAGATTCTACACGGTTTTTTTTTTTTGTACTTTCGCTACTTGTCGTTTCTGTTTGTCAGTTCGTTTTATGTTGGCTTTGGTGCTTTTGTTTGTTTGCGTGTTTTGAAGGGTATAAAACATACAATAAAACGACGTGAATAACCCAACGAAGAAGAAAACCCACACGCTTAGAACGGACAGTTACAACACAATTTATTGATTTTTCAAAAATAGTCGAACAAACAAGTATACAATTCGCTACTTATTTTGTCAGTGTGACGAAGATGAGCTGCCACTCAAATGTCAACAAATTGTGTTGTATCTGTCTTTTGTAAGCGTGTTTCTTTCTTTGTATTTTACACGCTTGGCAGTAACGTTTTTCGTCTGGATTTTCGAGTGAAATAAAAATAATAATACTTCAAAAATATGCGCGTGCGCACAGGAACACAATTCATACACTGATGAAGAACATTGATATGACTAGAAATGTCACACTCGTGTAAGAAGTAGGCCTACATGTCTGCAAACATAAACATATCCCCGACGTCTTAAAACGTTTTGCGTCAGCAGACACATTTTGACCAACTTCTACCGGGCAGTTATTGAAAGTATTTTGACCTTCTCCCTGACCGTTTGTTTTTTTTGGCAGCACCACACAGAAAGAGCGATCCAAATTTTAAAAAGTAGTAAAAACTGCATCGAAAACCATAGGTATCGATTTGCCCACTTTGGAGTCCCTCTTCCACGAAAGAATGCTAAAAAAGGCTAGATCCATCCTCCGAGATGGTTCCCACCCAGCCCATGAGTTGTTTGAGATGCTGCTATCAGGGTGCCGGAACACGCACGAGTCGTTCTAAAAATAGTTTTTACCCAACCGCTGTCCAGACTTTTAATGATGCAAACAAACGCCAAACCTGACCCATCCGTCCCACTCTTTACTGTATAATGTAATGTATATACAGTATTGTCCAGCTATCAGCATAATACTTCATCTATGATGCAAGTGACGTGTTTTATATTACGATATGTCCTCTGTGATTTGTGTCACTGTGAAATCGTGTTTATTGCCTTTACGTTCAGACCACAATAGTTATTAAGGCATGCGGGTGTATGTGAGTGAATGTGTGTGTGTGTGTGTGTGTGTGTGTGTGTGTGTGTGTGTGTGTGTGTGTGTGTGTGTGTGTGTGTGTGTGTGTGCACGTGCACAGCTTAACTATTGTTTGATGTGTTTTATGTTCTTTTTTTAAGTTGCGCAGCACAGAAACGATTTCCTAATGTATTATTACATATGGCAATAAAGTTCTATCTTATCTTATCTTATGTTCTCTTAAACGGCAAAAGTCACATCATTCTGGGCACATTCACAAAATTGTTAACCACTACGCTGCCAGTGATCGCGAATTGCGCGCCTAAAACCGCTGCACACTGACCGGCATTCGCGTGAAGAACACAATGTAACATAGACCGAAAAAAGGCATAAAGAACACAGAACTACAAGAGACATAAATCCTCATGAGCCCCCGCGTAAAGAACACAGAGCTACAAGAGACATAAATCCTTATGAACCCCCGCGACTGCGGGGGTTCATGAGGATTTATGTCTCTTGCAGATGGGCAGCATTCACCTTGCCCCGGCAGTTAACGGGTTAAAATCGCTTGATATGATTTTTTGATTGCCCTGTCCTCACTTTCAAGAGGCACTGCCTACTGCCTGTGACCTGCACCTGATCCTCTATGCAGCCTAGACAACTACAAAGACACGGCGTTGCACGTGAAGATTTTGTATTTCCTTTAGTATGCTCCATCCAATAACGCTGTCTACTAGGTAATGGACAGTGGTTATTTGATGGAGCGTACTAAACTAATAAAATATATATATGTCTTCAGACACCCTACCATAATATTGCAGTCGCTTTTGTGATAATGAGCAATAACTGTGACATCCTATCTGTTACTGTTAGTGTTGTTATCAAGTCTCCGGTAAAAGAACTGGAAGGCAGAGGATGATCACACTGATCTGAAATTGGATATCGGCTGACTTCCATGGGGAAGGTGAATTAAATTTCAAATCGCTGATGGGTAGAAGAAAGAAAGAACGTACTGGAATGAACCCTTTGGCTGTCGGCGTCGGTATTTTGTCGCGATGATTCCTGTTGGAATCATCGCGACAAAAACCCGCTGCCGACAGCCAAAGGGTTAGTTTCAAATTAATCATTGCTATGCCACGAGTCAGAAGAAACCTAAGAAAAACTCTTTTCCTTAAATAACTGTTTCGTCGTATGTAAGTTAGACGAAACTCAATTAAAACAATGATGGAGGTTAGAAGAAATCTAAAGCAAACTCTCTTTTCAACCACTGTTGTGTCACACGTAAGTCAGACGAAACCTATTTCACCCCTTGAAGCCCAACGCCAAATTTTATAAGTGTCACCTTGCCTATGCACCAGCTGCAGGAGATGGATCAACCATGATAATTCAAAGGTCGTGCCAGATAATCTTGGCGCCTTTTGGCGCCAAGCTTATCTGGCGATACCCTTGAATTATCATGGTTGATTCATCTCCTGCTGTAGTGTGCCGGGGCTAAATGGCTTCAGGGAAAAATAACTTCAAATCACTCGGTAGTTGTGCTTGTCGTATGAAACCTACAGTTTCCAACTATCTTTGTGTTGTAAATCTATGGAAGCGAAAATCAGTCATAGCAATTCACTGCTGTGTCATTCAGTCTTTGCCAACGCATGCATGTTGACAATTACCATTATTAGCAGGTACAGTCTAAATCAGGTGCACCGGTACACTTTAATTTGTTATTTATATGTCATGTGTTACTGACGTGTGTAGCAGCGAATGACGTATGAAGAGTTTTGTTATGACAGAAACTCAATATGCCGTCCGAATTCAAAAGACAGCAGTATTTTCTGTTTTACTGAAAAGCGAGATTTGCATTGTATTACAATGAAAACCTCGCTCTTCACAAAAATGGACATACCGTTTTTGTCTTCACAGGCCGGGCAGATTGAGTTCGTGTCACAAACAATCAGACGTCATTCACAAGTCAGTAACAACTTAAATAACAAACTACAGTGTACCCGTGAACCTTATTCAAATTGTACGTGTTAATAATGGTAACCAATAACAACAACAACAACAACAACAACAACAACAATAATAATAATAATAATAATAATAGTAATAATAGTAATAATAATAATGTTGCAGTGCAGGTTCTAAGCGCTTCCCTACACGCAAAAGGCCATCGAGCCGACGTCGGATGACCTTTAGCGCATTGGGTTAGTTGTTAATGGTGGTACTGCGCTGGCAAAAAATGGCATGCTTCGGTTGGCACTCGTGTTAGTTTGCCATAATCCGCAATAACAAACTTGACTAGTTTTTCTACCGTCTGGTAATACTTCTAGATGTGTGTTGGTCAGTTATGCGCCCACTCCATAAAGTTTTCCCTTCTTTGACATATGCATTGATATATTGTATAACAAGCAAATTAATATTCATAAATTTGCTTGATATAATTTCTTTCGGCCAAAATCTCTTGCGCGCCAAGAAGACTCGATCTTCATGATACTTGCCTTTTCAAAACAGAAACGCGAAATATGCTCATAATGCAACATTAACAATCTCCTTATGTATAGTTGTAATGAAATACTTCTTACTGTGTATGAACGCTCGAAATTTATATCCTATGCACACACACGAACGGAGAAAAGACGCCAGGAAACGTGCGAGTCGATGGACTGTCAAGTGAAATTGTCGAGATTCTAGCTGACGATATCGACACCCTGAGAAAAGAACTAAATAAACAAACCTGCTGGCATTTTCTGCAATCATGCATGATCTAGTTACAAGTAGAATTTAGGCTCAGTAACACGCACGGTTATACATTGTACTGATGTCTTCATAGTCAGACGAAATCTACGCGCTGTGCGGACAGCGATATGCAGTCGTCTGCCATTCATGTGTTTTGTCTGAACACCGAAATCAGCTGCACAAATGATTGATGCGAGGCACAGTTTTGTTCTGGGCTGGGTATATACATTATACTGAGCAACAATTCTGTTTGATTCAGTGTCGATAAACAGACATATGTGATTACTTGACTCGAATCAAAATGTCCTCGTCTTACGACTCGGACATATTGATTCGGGTCTCGTAATCACATCTGCCTCTTATCGGCATTATATCAAGCAAAATGTTGCTCAATACGATATAATAAATGTGTACTGGAAGACAAGAAAGATGTTTCCATCAGAACAGCCTGGTTGAACAGTTTCTTTAGACTAGCCTGAAATTTGCCAAAGTCAGAGAAAAATCCATTTCTTCCCACTGCTGGAAATGACGATAGATTTTTGAGAGAGAGCGCGCGTAAAAACCACAACAACAGCAGCAGCAGCAGCAGCACCAGCAGCAGCAGCAACAACAACAACAACAACAACAACAACAACAACAACAACAACAACAACAACAACAACTTGTTTGTGAATTTCAGGAACATCAACACAGATTGAGTTCCTTTCCTTCAAATCTACGTGTGATTGACGCATTTATAAATAAGAATTAATTTTACAATTTTTTTTCTTAACTTTTTGTATCACGCAGTTTGTTTCCTGACAAAAAATATTTCGGAAACAAAAACGCAGATTTTGTTGTTGAAGATTATTTTTTTTGTGATTCAAGTTTCAAGATTCGAGATATTTATTGTCTTAAAAGGGATATTTATGCCAATAAGCACAATTTTAATGTTTAGTTGACTGTATTTGATTTGATTTGGCATACCCAAGGGTTCTATAGTCTGTCGAGACTCACGTCTGCCCACGGGTCAAATGGGTTGATTTGATTTAATGCAGTTTTATTTCTTAACCCTTTGGCTGTAGGTGGAGTGGTTTTTGTCGAGATAATTCTGGCATGGTTAACCACTTTTTAAATATGCTGTTTGCTTCTTTAAAGATCATTTTTTCTAGAGTTTTTGTTTTTAACCCTTTGGTTGTCGGTAGCGGTTTTTGTCGCGACGATTACTGTAGGAATCATCGCAACAAAAACCGCTACCAGGAATCATCGCGACAAAAACCGCTACCGACAACCAAAGGGTTAACTTTTCCTAATATGCTATTTGTCTCTTTAAAAGGTTCCTTTTCCCTCTAGAGTTTTCGTTCTTAACCCTTTGCCTGTGGGTAGCGTTTTTGTCGGAATCATCGCGACAAAAACCGCTGCCGACACACAAAGGGTTAATGGAGACCCTCATATCAAATGTTAGATTGTTTCCTCCTTCGCATGGGTGCTGGACTGCGGTGTACGCTGTAAGGACCAAAATCAAAGACGCAGCACACATAATCATATTTCTCCAAGTGAGTCTTGAAGTCATTAAGAAAGCAAAAACTCAACGAACAAAGGTTCAGACAACCCTGAAACCTTATTACAGACTTTTCAAAATGAGTTCTTTTCCTTGGACGTGGCCGCAAAGTTACCTCCCTTTTCGTGAAAGTTTCTTCTGTCTAGAGCTGGTGCATTTTTTTCCCCGTTCATTCTGCCCGTCCAAAGTTTTAGGAGTTTTATGGCATTTCTGTGTCGCAGAAACGAACGAATCAGGATTAAAATCGATCATGTGCATGGAAATTGGAACTTGTATTTTTCTATGATTAAAAAAAAAGAATGTGAATAAAAGAAACCTGAAGTACTATTATGAACAGTTTAAACGAGAATCATAGAGAGAGAGAGAGAGATCGATCGATCGATTATTTATCAACGGTAAAAAGTTTTGACAGAAACAAATCGTCATTTTACAAACTTGTCGTTGCTAACATCTACAACATAAAATAGGTTTAATAATAATAATAATAATAATAATAATAATAATAATAATAATAAAGACGTTATATTTACACACATTATTTCAGGCAACAACAATTTTAAAAAAAATAATTAAAAAAAAATTATATTCACAAAAATAATATTAAAGCTCTACACACACACACACACACACACACACACACACACACACACACACACACACACACACACACACACACACACACGCACACACACGCACACACACACACACACACACACACACACACACACACACACACACACACACACACACACACCGCAGACTATTCATAAATACATGTGGTAGATGAAAGTATTAACCATCAGGGTTTGTTTAAATAAATGCCCAATGATGTTATGTTTGGCTCATCAGGTAATCGAAAAGTTTCGTTTTAAACATTCCAAGCGAGGCTATAGTCTTCAAATGTGCAGGAATGGTGTTCCATACAAACGGTCCAGAAAATGATAAACCAATTTTAAAGAGGTCAATTCTAGGCAGAGGTAGGAGTAAAGTATTGTTAGAGAGAGAGAGAGAGAGAGAGAGAGAGAGAGAGAGAGAGAGAGAGAGAGAGAGAGAGAGAGAGAGAGAGAGAGAGAGAGAGAGAGAGAGAGAGAGAGAGTCTGCTGCCTAGCTTTACGGTGTAATGCTGCATAATACAACAATACAAAACCAAGTTACCTTTGCTCAATAAACAGTTTGCTAGTTCTCTTAGCATACTAATCAGAACAGAAACTGTTTTGCCAATCATGCAGGTAGACCATTGCTTCTTTAAAACGTTGGACCATGTCTTAGGTATAAAGACGAATCAGCAAATGAAGCTGCCAATACGTTATTACACTTGCATACATCTTCAGTAGTTATCATTTGACATCAAACAGCTATACGAAAGGCAGCGAGTGAATAAGAATCAACCTCTGAGATATCACGATGGGACAAATCCGCCGCGTAGTCATGTATTGAAATCAAAATAGTTATTGGAGAACAACCCTCAGTTTGCTTATGAAATCTTCACAAGCGTCTGAGGAACATGGATACAAACTGATCTCAGCAAGATGCATAGATCCTCATGAGCCCCCGCGACAGCGGGGGCTCATGAGGATCTATGTCTCTTGCAGAAATTTGCATCGTGTTCACTTTTTCAATCTCGGCAGTGAAGGGGTGGACACCGAGAAGGCGCCGACTAAAGCCGGCGTCTTGAAATCACGGAGATGCAAACACCGAAGACAGCTAGCTAATCAGTAATATCCCCTGAGCTGCCCCGCCCCGATCGGATACATCTCCAGTACAGTACCATAAGTCTATAACTAGTACTTATCTCTTAGAATCAAGAGACCTTAGCCATTTGGCGTGTCGGTGGCGGTTTTTGTCGCGATAATTCATGTAGGAAGCCGCTACCGACAGGCGAAGGGTTAAACACCAAAGGCAGTGAAGCTGTGCATAATCAATACAGAGGAGCTGACTGGTCGTAGCCAGGGACAAACACTGAACACAAGGATGGACGAGAGACTGAAAAGCATTCATTTTTTGTCAGTCTGGCTGCAGCTATTGACGCCTTCAGTTTCAGGCACTGCCCCTGACGCTATCGTCGCCCATCACTGAAAGAGTACCGGTCTGTGAGTTTGGATCCTATGGCTGCAAGGCGTAAGTCCAAAATCACAGACCGGCGCACACCTAATGGTAATAGCACTATCGCTGCTGCCTGGAACACTTGCAAACGTCGGACAACTGATTGTCATTTTTATAATTATTATTATTATCTTTTGTGCAGCACTGCTTCGATCAGTCGTGGTCGCAAATCACGGAGTAGTGTGTTGGTAAGTGATTTTGGACCTTACGGCTCAACAACAGATAGGTCCGAAATCACAGACCAAGCAAATAATCAATCGGTCTGCCTAAGCCGTCGTCAGATGAACTCAGGAATAGGAGTCAGATTTCGCGATGTGGAACATTTCATTTTTCCTGGTCTTGGCTGAGCGATCACGCCACCTTGTTTCGTCTCTGACCCTTGGTCGAACTATCATGGTCGATCACAGATGTGTGCTGTTCTGTGATTCCGCCGTAAGGTCTAAAATCACAGACCAGCTTACAAAAAAAATCAATTCGGTATGCACCTGATCTCAGTCACCAGTGCTAAATCCGCGAAGTAGACAATCTAACCAGTCTGGCCTAACCACTCCTACTGTCTGAATATCTAAAGTAGGTATTTTGGGAACGTGCGTCTGGAAAAATAGGACAGTACGTGTGCCCTGAGGTGGCAAAAGACAAAACGTGAAAATATCGCTTGTCACAAAAATGGTTGATTGATTGTACATTGCTTAACGTCCCGACAGCAACAAGGCTTTCTCAGGACGTGCCTGCACTGCTTGTGAAAAAAAACAAAACAGAATATTGAATGTATGTCGCCAGCCGGTCCACTACGTTAAATAAACCTACAACATGGGGCCTAAATAAAGCTAAAACCATTTGGCAACACACATCCAATATCAAGAGCTACAGGCAGTGCAGACAGTAGGAAGAGTTTTAAAAAGGCAAATACAGATGAATGGACCTCGGGTAGACAGAAACACATGCCCCAGAATAGAAAGGAAAACCCACCCTGTGGGGCTGACCAGGGTGACCCTGGGAACTAAAAAGTACCTAACCCCACCCAAGTCTCCCAGGGGTCACAAAAATGGACTCGGACGTACTGCATGGCTTTTGCTGTCACAGAGAGGCAGGCAGTGGCGTTCTACTGGAATTATTCCTAAGGGAGAATCAGGTCACAGACAGAAGGAAGTGTCCCCTAGCAGTGAGGTCGTGGCAATCGAGCAAAACGGTCCCCCTATTTATAAATGTCGACGCTGTCAAGGGTCACTACCTAATGTCTCTGACCGATTCTGATTGATTCTTTTGACACGCGCATGTAAAAAAACAAACAAACAAACACTGTGAAGCACTCTCACTCACCAATTAAGTGTCGTAGCGTTGTCCGCGCGGTTTATGGTAAACTGCCACCACTGGGGATTCTCTGTCACAGCGACAAGCGTGGACAATAGATGGCCAGGCCGATACCCTTGTCGATACCAGATGGTCTCCCTTTGTGATGCGGATTTTCTCCCCTTGTTGATACAGGATTGTCTCCCTTGTGGACACCGATACTCTCACCTTTTCTCTTTGACGCCTGATAACAAAAACAAACAAACAAACAACAACAACCAAAAAAACAACAACAAACAAACAAAAAACAGACGGCGTTGCATTATGCGTGAGACTGGAGGGGATCCGGGCGAATGTTACAAGAGTCTGGACACACTCGGTCACCATGTCAGAACCCTCGGCAAGAGGCATGGATTGGCTTAGTGCAGTCTGCACCACCTGTACCCTTTAACCCCATCACTGATAGGGCAAGCTGCGAACGCTAACCATCTGCAAGAGATATAAATCCTCATGAGGATTTATGTCTCTTGCAGACGGGTAGCGTAGATGTAAGGTCTCTTTTAAATTCTGCACGATCTTTGTGCCTAATTTTTATTTTCAGTTACACTATATATTTCATGTCAGTATGCAGTGGTTTGAGAGGCGCAGTTTGCGATCACTGGCAGCGAAGGGGTTCTTCTTCTTCTTCTCGAACGCCGTCACACTTGGAGTTTGGCTCTCAAAATAACATCTGTGGTCTTCTGTAGCGCCTCCACAGGCCCGTACTGTATTTTTTTGTAGAGTGGCCGGCTTCGGCCATATCTCCTCCCTCAGCAGCTGGCGGTTCCCACAGTCCTGGAGGATGTGCTTTGTGGTCTGCTCTGCTTCTCCACAAGGGCACAAGGGAGATGGCACGAGGTGGAAGCGTCTGTGCAGGTGGAAATTGAGTCGGTTGCGCCCGGTCCTCAGACGGAAGATGATCACCTGCTCTTGTCTGGACAGCTGATGGTAACTGTCTTGGGGCCGTTGTGGTGGTATGTACATAGACTTAATGATGGTCTTCATCTATGTGAAGCTGACTCCATTTTCATCTTGTTCTTCCTACGTACCCAATTTTGCCATTTTGTCAGCTTCTTCATTGCCGTAGATGCCACAATGTGAAGGGATCCACTGTAGCACCAGTCTGGTGCACTTGATGTTTTGCAGTGTCTCTTGTAGACGTGGCAGTTTGCTTGGTGTTGCTGCCTCAAGGACAGACATGGCATCAGTCAGGAAGACAATCTGGGCATCAGGGTCTGCAGTATAGTACCACTAAGGGTGTTTGCGGCGTGGACCAGGGTTTCCACCTCAGCTCTGTTATTTGTGCAGTGAAGGCCTGTTGGTTCTGCCTCTGCCTGACATTTTCCGTTTGGGTACTGAATGTACACCCCAGCCCCTCCATTCTAAACTGCATCTCTGGCTGATTCGTCGGTGTATGCCAGTATCTATGCTTTCTGGGGATACTTTTCTTCGAGCATGGCCAGTGTCAGAGCTTTCTTGCTCACAGTGCTGTGCTCATCGTTGGTGGTGATGTGGGGTACCGTGGAAGAGATGGTGATGTTTTCTGGCTTACTTTCCCCAAAGCGGAAAGTCGCTAGCAGGATTCAGAGCCTCTACCTGCGCTCTCGTCTCCTTCACAAAGCTTTATCTTTTCAGTCTCCCTGAGGTTGGCTGTTTCATCCTGGCGTTCATAAGACGAGCTTTGGAAGACTTGACCTTTGTGGACTGTATCAAGGCTTTGCAATCTCTTCTCATGCGCCGGTGAAGATACTCAGTGCCTGGTTCTGAACTCTGTTAATGGTCTGCTGGTGTGACTGGGCTGTCGTCAACCATGCATTGGCAATGTGCCTTTATATACATTTTTGAGGATCTTTTCATTGGGTCCCCATTGTTTTCCAGCCAGCTTCCTCATGATGTTTAGCTTTCTTCTAGCTTTCGCTTCTGCGTTCCAGATGTGCGGCTTCCACGTCAGCCTCTTGTCACGGGTGACTCCCAGGTATGTCTGTTGGTTTTCATACCGCAGCGGGGTTTTGCCCAGTGTTAGGCTGCTAGCCGTTGCTTTGCTGGAGAGAGAGAAGAGTGTGGCTGATGATTTTTCTGTGTTGACGGTCGCACACCAGTTGTTGGTCCATTCTGTTAGCCTGTCCAAGGCTAGCTGCATCCTGTATGTAGCGGTTATTGCATACTCTTCTGTGCACCAAAGTACCAGGTCTTCTGCGTACAGGGCTGCATGGACTCCTTTAGGTAGCTCTGGCACAAGCTCGTTAATGAAGAGTATGAACAGGGTCGGTGACAGGACTCCCCCCTGTGTCACCCCCTGACGCAGCAGCACTTTTTGGCCACAGTACCCATCCACTGTCACACCGGCTCTGCGATTGTGTAGGTATGACTACCGGTACATGTTTCCTTGGATGCCACTGTGAAGGAGTTTCACAAGGAGACCATCCTTCCACACCTTGTCGAAAGCCTTCTGTAGGTCAATGAAGGCAGCTAATGTCACCTTCTGATCTTGAAAGGCATCTTCTATGACCTGTTCAATGTGTGTTGTCTGGTCTTCTGTGCTCTTGTAGCTTCTGAAGCCGGCGTGCTCTGGCACGATAATGCTCTCGGAGTCCAGGTACCACTGCAGCCGTTTGTTGATGATGCGCTCCATTGTCTTGCACGTGAAACTTGTCGGGCTGATGGGGCAATAACTCAGGGCTTTGGACTTATTTTTCTCTTTCTTTAAAATTGGGATCATCCTGGCTTCCTTCCAGCTCTGGGGTACCTGTCCTCCTTTCCAGCTGTGGTTAAAGATGTCCAGTAGCTTCATTAAGGCAGTGTTGCCAAGGTGTTGTAACATCTCGTTTGAGATGCTGCCTGGACCTGGAGATTTTTTCTTCTTCAGCTGTCTGATGTCCATCTTCAGTTCTGGGCAGGGAAGGGGTTAATATAAGACATACGAGAAGTGCTGCGATCGGATATGCGTCTTTATCATAGGGCCATGCAGCCGGAATCTATGTATTGATTGATAACGAATACCGGTGCGGGTCTTTTCATGATGCATCAGTGCCCGGTGATTCGTTTTATTGGCTGACTTAGATATGTGCCGTCGATTGCGTGTTGTAAACTCCAACTAATTCGCAGTGGAAAACAGTGCATTTGCATTAATTACAGTGGTTTAAAATTCAAATCTGAATTCAGATGAAACCAACTGGAGGCGTTTGACATTGAGCATATCCTGGTTTTCGTCCAAAATCTCAATTCAGACGAAACCAGTTTTAAGTGTTTGAAAATGACTTAACTGTGGGCTTCTTCTGACCTCTGATTTCAGCCGAAACCGTAGGGTATTTAAAATTTAATATATTGTGGGTTTTGTTTATAGACAAAAATTAAACTCATCTTCAAATGACTCTTGTCTGTGCAGTAATGCTTCATTTGACGGTAACGGTTTTATTCATTCATTCATTCATTCATTCATTCATTCATTCATTCATTCATTCAGTCAGTCAGTCAGTCAGTCAGTCAGTCATTCTTATTTATTTTTTTTTCTTTTCAAAACGGCTTATCTATCAGCAAGGGATGTTTTGTAAGCCTGATACAATTATATTACTCATGAGTCATATCTCAGCAAAATGACGTAATGCTCCAGCCAAAGGCGCGGTATTCCCTGGTTACATGTTATCAGACGTTTGTTGTTTCGCCAGATTGCGTACACGTGGCATGGATTCTCATGAGCCTCTGCAGGCGCAGGAGATAATAAGATTCTATGCCTGTGAAGCGTGTCCCCCCAAAAAAGGCATAGATTCTTATGAGCCCCAGCAGTCGCAGGGGGGTCATGAAAATTAATGCCTTTTATCGGCAAGGATGGGTCACATCTTCAAGCTTAGACGGAACTAGTTATGTTGGGCTAATTATGTGACTGTTTACCGTTTACCCGCTATACAGGAGCACCTGTACAGGAGCTAACGGTTCATTTTCAGCTGGTTAGTGACGCCGGCGCAAAGTAATAACATGCCTCGGCTGTAAGCTGATGCCGTCGGAAAAGCCAAAGCACATAACCCATTCACTGCCGAGAAAAAAGGTGAACACGATCCAGCTGCAAGACACATAGACCCTCATGAGCCCCAGCGACTGCGAGGGCTTAGGACGATCTATGCCTCTTGCTGGGACCAATTAGTGTCCACGTTTCTTGGACGGTTGTTGGTTTTCGGTCCTTGAATGAACCAAGATTTTAGAAAGAAAAATGTACGTAACGGCGTACGTACTGTGGCAGGAAAGGGGTTAAGGTGACCTTTTCCAGACGATAAAGGTTAATACTTAGCAATAGCTCCAATTTAAAAATGTTCGAGGATCGACCCTGGTAGGAGGTGCAAGAAAAGCGTGGCCTTCGGAGGCCTCAAGCTAGTCTCCCTTGAACTATCATGGCCGAGGAAGCGCCAAGATACTTTAGGTTTGGCACAAACCTTAAACTTCCATGGTCGATCTATCTCATGAACTGTAAGGTAATGTAGTCTTTAGAAATTTTTAAAACCCACAGTCACGTCGGAGAATCGCGTCATAATAAAAGCTGTGCAGAGAACCTTTGTATCCGGTCATTTGTATTTTTGCTTTGTGTTGATGTGTACAAAAGACAAGTACAATTATTGTCAAAGGAGCACCTATGCTCAGTTCCTGTACTCATACACAGAGTATTTCCTGCATTCAAACAAAGAAATAAGCACATTCTGGCTTAGTTGGCATCAGACTTGCTCCAGCATCAGACTTGCTCCACTTTTTACATATAGGTCGACGTGTCATGTGTCGAACTGAAAGTGTCAATTTGCCCCAAAATGAGTTAACCCCTTCATTGCAGAGAATTGCAATTGCAAGAGACACAGATCTTCATGAGCCACCACTTTGTAGCTCATTTGGCGGCTGGGGCTCTTTAGCAACTAATTATAAAAAAAATTCAGAGACACAATCTGCGTCCACTGGCAGTGAAGGGGTCGAAATATATCTGGACTCAGGGTGTTAAATCATTTGCGTCGCGCCGCATCCGAATATGCGGCATAATGTTTTAATGTGTAAACTAAAGACGGGCAGAAGAAAATGAATAAATAGTCACTCTCTCGAAGAAGCGTAAGTCAATGCACATGGCCGTACACTGAAGTAAACACAGAATAGAAGACTGTACTTTTGTAGAGGAACAACAAAAAAAAAGAAAAAAAAAAAAAAAGAAAGGAAAATTAACCCTTTTTCTGCCACTCAACGGACACTTTGTTTCTGAAACCTGTGCCCATTCAACGACCAAGAGACGTTGATACACATTGGTCTCAGCAAGATGCACAGATCCTCATGAGCCCCCGCTCATGAGGATCGTGTCTCTTGCAGTTGGATCGTGTTCACTTTTTCTCGGCAGTTCTAAGTGGTTAAAGCAATAGTCACCTCACTCGAAGATTCGTCAGTCAATAGACTACTCAAGTTGTCTAAGTAACCATACAATAACAGTCTGCACTTACACAGTTATGAGAACACGATGAAAACGAAAAGCGTGCTCACCTCTTTGGAAACGATTATCACATGTAAACGAACACAGTTAAACATGAAACAATAGTCGCCTATCTTTAGAAATGATTTTCACATGCACAGGTCGGAACAACCGCGGTCACATGTATGCAAACACCGCGAACACAAGCAAAGAAAGGAACACTATCGTCTTCGCCTCTTGTGAGACGATTCTCACCGGAATATTTTACAAACACATTAAGGAATGAAAACAGTAGTCACCTCTTTCAAAACACCAGTCAGTGTGCTAATAGAGGAAAGAAGTTGCGTGTCGCAGTCAGCTGCTGCTCAGCTTTGTCGTCTGCTCCTGCCGCTATTGCCTATTGTCATCTGCTACTACTATTCCCGTTGTCGTCTGCTGCTACTGTAGACAGCGTGCAAGCAGCGACAATTCCATGGCACTACTGTCGTCTGCGTCAGTGATTGAACAGCCGAGCGATGCTGTCGAGAAAGGAATCGGTGCGCCTACAGTAGCGATGGATTTCCTCAGCCGTCCAATCAGCTATAATGGATTCTCATGAGCCCCTGCGGTCGCAGGGGCTCATGAGAAAAAGCGCCTCTTACTGGAAGAAGTTTCAGTCATTTCACTTACATAGTTTTTCTCACGAGGAGAGAGAGAGAGAGACCGACCAGGTCTGAGCTTGTGAGTGAATAGAGAGTTTTAGTGTCGGCACGGCGCGGGTGACGTGCGAGTTTCTCCTATCCAAGACAGTCTAGCATCGATTGGCAGGCTGAGCGGGTCACGTGATCTCAACCTGGCGATGAGGTGTGGGAATGCCAGGACACCAGTAGAATGAAACCCCTCCGCAGTCGCTTATCCAAAACCTCTCCCGTCTGCATTAGGCACAAATTTTCTCGAGCTCTATATTTGCAGGGGCTCACGAGAACCTGAATGTCTCACCAGCACAGATCACACCCATTTGCATCCTTACATTGAGAAAAATCGCCCGATTTAAGTCTGCGACCGCACGGCCGCGCAGCGGACTGGAAGGCCATGCCGACTCGGGATGTTTCGACTGCGGCTTTCTCTTCCGTGTGAGGAACAGGGATTTAAGTCAGTACTGAAAAGACCAGACCTACACCAACAAGAAGCATAGATTCTCACGAGAGTCTGTGTCTCTTGTAGAGTAGAATGGGAGGTCTATGGAAATGAAAGCCTTCAATAGTGGCAGTTACCCGGCCGATTGTGACATGCACAACATAAAGATACATTTTGGCAATCCTTTCCCTTCCGCCAACGTGTATATATCAAACCTTTGATATATTCTCATGATGATCTGTTTTTGCTGCAGAAGTAAGGTAGCGATTCCAGGCTGACCGCTAGGCAGGAATTCAGGTTAGAGGGCATTGCAGGTCGGTTGAATTTTAAACAGACAGAGAGAGAGAGAGAGAGAGAGAGAGAGAGAGAGAGAGAGAGAGAGAGAGAGAGAGAGAGAGAGAGAGAGAGAGAGAGAGAGAGAGAGAGAGAGAGAGAGAGAGAGAGAGAGAGAGAGAGAGAAGAGAGAGAGAGAGAGAGAGAGAGAGAGAGAGAGAGAGAGAGAGAGAGAGAGAGAGAGAATGAATCAATGAATCAATGCAAATTTATTTTACAGCGTAAGGCATTGACATCGTCATTGACAGCCATTTTACAAACCTGCCGTTTCTAACAACTCCAAGACTAACTACACATGCACATACATATAAGTAAAACATAATACTTGCAAACAATTAACAACACTGTTCACATACGCAGACATACTCATAAACTTGGTATGGTATTAACAGAGTCAGAGACACTGCCAAATTTCCGTAGAAAGTTCCTATAGAATACTGTAATTCTTATGAAGAGAGACAGACATTCGGAGACCGAACTAACAATTTCAACGACAGAGAGGACTCTGTGTGTGTGTGTGTGTGTGATGGTGTGTGTGTGATGGTGTGTGTGTGTGTGTGTGTGTGTGTGTGTGTGTGTGTGTGTGTGTGTGCGTGCGTGTGTGCGTGCATTAACCCCTTCACTGCCAGTTGACGCAGACTGTGTTTTTGAAATCATTGTAAATCTGTCAGATTCCCATCCGTCAAAAGAACATGAACACAAAGTGGTTTCAGCAAGAGGAATAGATCCCCATCAACCCCGGCAATTGCGGGAGTTCATGGAGATCTATTTCTCTTGCAGTTGGGCAGTGTTCAATTTTTGCGTGAGGGACTGTGCGAGGAGGTCCGGGAGGGGTGTGGGTGGATGGGGATGAGTCTGAAAAGAGGGGAGACGGGATTTGGAGTTAACGAGGCTTAGCGAAGGTTCTAGAGTGACGGGGAAAGGAAAACGGGAACTTATCAATCGATCCGCTGGGACGTGCGATCAGCACTATACAAGCTTCAAGGAGAATGAAGTGATCGATATAACCCAAGGGCAGTCAAGCAGGCGCCAAGCTAAACAAGCACTACCCCCTTTTTTTAGCTCACGAATTTAGCTTACTCTTTCGTGAAGGAAATGCTTACGAAGACAAAAACACGCCTAGAAAGATCAGAGACATTAAAACAATGTATATTTCTGTGGAACGATGAGTCTAGTGCGTTGTATTTAAGTCTGTATGTCCAGTTTGGAAAGTCTGAAAATTGAATAAATTGTCTTGTACTTGTCACATCTAAGAATGTGTCTTTCTTTGTTGGGATTTAATAATAATAATAATAATAATAATAATAATAATAATAATAATAATAATAATAATAATAATAATACTAATAATAATAATAAAAAAATAATGATGATGAAGATGATGATGATGATGATGATAATAATCAGAACCGATAAACTGAACATTAGTGATCTCTCCTTTTTTAATCCCTTCACTGCCGAGAAAAACAGGATCCAACTACAAAAGGACATAGATCCTTATGAGCCCCTGCAGTCGCGGTGGGGGTGGGGGGGGGGGGGGGAAGTTACACAAGACTAATCTAGCTTACTCTTACCCGCATGTCGTCTGTAAAGGCGTAGCTTAACTCCCTTGTATGCAGACACCCTTACTGTTTAACCACTTCAGTCGCAGAATGTGTTTCTGAAAACTTTGTTTTTTCAACGCAAAAATAGTCCCTACCCAACCGTATAAGCCTACAAATTACGGGGGGGGGGGGGGGGGGAGAGAGAGAGAGAGAGAGAGAGAGAGAGAGAGAGAGAGAGAGAGAGAGAGAGAGAGAGAGAGAGAGAGAGAGTGGTGGTGGAAGGAATGGAAGGGGGCGAAGTGGGTGTGTGTGGGGGGGGGGGGGGAGGTCCCTGCCTGGCCCCTTCAGTGAAAAAGTTGAGGGGGCCTAAGTATCACCGCACCCTCATCCTCCCTTCGCCCAAAGTTTTGATTTTTTTTAATGAGGTTGGAATGTCGTTTGCCGTCACCTCTCCTCCACCCCACCTCAACCCCTCCGTTGTTTGACTTTTCATAGGTTCAAGTCGCTCCCAAGTCCTCCTTAATAGTTTCTTTTTAAAACTGTCTGTCCCCTATGTGATTGAATCTTTAACATTTATTTACAATCTTATAATCCAGCAAGGTACTTTCCCAAGAAGCTGGAAAATAGCTAAAGTCATTTCCCTGCCTAAAACTAAAGACCTCACTGACCCCAACAAATTCAGGCCAATTTCACTTTTATCAGCTTTGTCAAAGCCGATAGAAAAACATGTCCACAGGCACCTGAGTCTCTTCCTGGAGACACATAACTTGATTTATCCGTTGCAGTCAGGCTTCAGACCCCGCCACTATTGTCACACGGCTCTGTCTCATCTGACCAATACCTGGCTAACTTCAATAAACAAGGCTGAAATGACCGGTGCGGTACTTTTAGATTTTTCTAAAGCTTTTGACTTAGTCAACCATGAACTGTTGCTACAGAACCTTTGGGCATACCACATAGACACAGATTCCGCTGCCTTCTTTAAATCTTATCTAAGCAATAGATCTCAGTATGTTTTTGTCAACGGTAAGCGTTCCTCAGAAGGTGTGATTAAGCATGGAGTGCCCCAGGGGTCTATTTTAGGCCCTCTTTTGTTTTTAATCTTTATTAATGACTTGCCTTTGTGTATCTCACAATCAAATGTGCGATGCAATTTGTTTGCAGACGACGCTACTCTCAACGTGCCGTCGGCAAAAATATCTACAATTAATTCTTCTTTGCAACATAGTCTATTAGACGTCTCAAATTGGTGCCGAGACAACTACATGATATCTAACCCATCTAAAAAAGAGTGCATGTTAATCACTACACGTCAAAAGCACCGGCTAAACCCACCGCCCACTTAGCCTTTCCCTTAACTGTGAGCCGATTAAACAAGTTAAGGAGCGCCGGCTGTTCGGCGTCATTATAGACGATCAATTGACATGGCAAGCGCGTTCCCCGATCACTTTTGTGCCAGCGGGACGTTAAAAAGGAACTAATGAATGAATGAATGGCATGCGCATGTAAACAGTGTGTGCAAAATTGTGTCCAGAAATCTATTTCTCCTTTCAAAACTTATTTACTTTACGAATTCACCAACTAGGAAACTCTTCTTCAGCGCTCACACCCAGTCCCACATTGACTACGCCTCTACAGTCTGGGACGGGTGTAGGTGATGCGTGCTTAAAGAGGCTTAATTCCTTCCACCGGAGGGCAGCCAAGCTAATCCTTCCTAATAGCAGAGACAGCACTGAGGAGCGACTCAGGGCCCTTGACATGCTTCCGTTACGTAAACTATTTCTGTTCAACACCGGCGTGTTAATGTTTAAAGTCCGCATATCCAAAACCCCGCGGCACGTCTCGGATTTGTTTAAGTATGTTAACACACCATACAAGACATCAAGGAACAAACTGCCAGTACCTAGGCCACGACTTGATATATTCAAAACTAGTCTGTCTTACTCAGGGGCCAAACTTTGGAACTCGTTTCCGGCCAATATTACCGAGGCATCTTCATTGTCCACCTTCAAGGCAAGACTGTTCCGCCACTTAATTGAGCCGCCGAACAAAGCGCACGCGACTACTGCGTTCTGAATAATGACTGTTATCAAACATGTACGTCAGTGTGTGGGCGCGTGTGTATGTGTGTGCGTGCATGTATGCGGAACAGTGTGTTTGTGCAGGTTTGGTTATGCTGGTGTGTGCGTTTGTGTGTGTGTGTGTGTGTGTGTGTGTGTGTGTGTGTGTGTGTGTGTGTGTGTGTGTGATGGTGTGTATGTGTGTGTGTGTGTGTGTGTGTGTGTGTTTGCGTGCATGTATGTGTTTGTTCGGTTAGTCAGGAGGAAGTAAAACGTCTAGATAATCATGACGTTTATGCTTACATGTAGTTGTATTTCATGTACCGTGCGTAATGCATATTAGCCAGACGTGGGTCGGGACTGTGCTTCGTCTGACGCGGGCGTTGGTTGAAGGCTCCGGACATAATCACGGTTTGTCCGGGTCTGTAATCCAATGTTTGAGCCGTAGCGGGGTCTGACCTAACTCTGGTTTACGTACTTCGCGCGCGCGTGTGTGTGTGTGTGTGTGTGTGTGTGTGTGTGTGTGTGTGTGTGTGTGTGTGTGCTTACGTGTGTGTTTTCAAGTAGTTTGTAGCAAGGACAAGATAAAAAAGGTCTGCGCACCTATTCTTTTATCCTTGGAAAATAAAGTTTAATTTCATTTCATTTCCTCCTCACCCTCCCCCCCCCCCCTTCCACCTCATCCCCGCCCCCTGTTGGTTGAGTTATTGTGAGACTGGAAAGTAACATGTCAGGCATGGTGCTCCCCACCCCGCCCCTCCCCAATGACAAATCCTGCTACACCACTGTCACGAGGATAACATTTCTTGCGCACTGCATGCACTTGCTGAAGACTTGTTTTTAGGTACACGCGTCACTTTCTTTTAATCAGTCAAAGACTTTCGTGTGCAAGAGACATAGATTCTCATGAGGCCCTGCAGCTGCAGGGGCTCATGAGAATATGTCTCTTGCAGACGCTGCAGGAGCTCACGATAATCTATGTCTCGCAGTTGTATGGAAACTTTGATACATCATCCGGGGCGTGCTCACGAGAATTGATGCTTGTTGCAGGTTGGAAGGGATCGTTGTATCATCACCCCCAGGGTGAGCTCATAAAAATCTGTGCTTTGTGGGCGATGGAAGCCGGATTGGCTAACATATATGCATGCTTCCCCAAGGGCTCATGAGAGTCAATAGTGAGGTTACGCTTGCTACGAACAGATAACTGAACGAACGAAAGCGCATTCAGTTTGAATGATCGTACTACAATGGCTCCGTCGTCGTCATGCGAGTTACAGTTTAAGCGGGACCGACTGCATTGCACGAATTTCAAAATGACGTCATTGTAGACTTTACGTCATGAAAATAAGTTTGCACGACCACTCAGTTACATACACAAGCCGATTCATGACGTCAAACTCACAATGCTGCTCGTGCCCTTCTTCAGATAATTTTCTCACACAAATTGGAAATATTTTCCACTATCATTCACCCATAAACACATAAAAAACTAGTTCTCACATTGTACCGCAACACCAATGTGAGAATCCCAAAATTCAAGCCCAATCAGTCTCAATCGCTCTGACCACAACGACTACCTGCCTTGATTTTCACTCGGCATCAGACCCTCAACGACGAAAACCCGGCATTCGTACCGAGTACAATGTCACGTGACTTCGTTTTCGTTTGTTGTTTGTAGTCGTTCGTTGCAAACGTGACTTTACTAATGACACTTGACGCACGGACGGAATCGGGCTCGTTCTCATAAATTTGCTTTCAAGACTTGCAGAAGCTTGTAAGAATTGCATATATAAATAGATTTGTTTTCATCCATACGTCACAGGACCAGTCACTTTAGCGCAAACCGTACTATGGGACCGTGATGCATCATAAGTTATTGGTCGGAGGGGTTTGCTACACGGATCCTTGTAGGCCTGAGGAAGGTCAAAGGAAACATTGTACCCCGAAGGCCGAAGGCCTGAGGGGTACAATGCTTCCTTTGACCTCCCGAAGGCCTACAAGGGTCCGTGCAGCGAACCCCTCCGATCAATAACGTATTTGTTTTCATTCCTCCACTATTTTCGTAAAGAAATCAAGAAGACTTCTTGCGACCTGGATCACGCCAGACATGACTGACGTCAAAGGAATATACCTTTATACATAATAGACTTATGACGTAATTTAAAATATTTCATGACGTTGCCGTCTCCAGTACTGAGTGTGTTTGTTGTTTCGAACAACATTAAGTAACCTTTTACTTTAGAACGTTTTGGTGATCTGTTATAGAACAAAACTCGCATCCAAGATGCGTCACAAAGAGAGCTACAAGAAGTCCGCCATTTGTGGCTACATGGGTTTTTGTTTTCCTCCCTACGTCACACGACCGGACACTTTAGCACAAACTGTACCATGTGACCGTGATATAAAACCCCCAGTGTAGCGAAAAATGGCGGACGATGTGTAGCCCTCTCGATGACGCATGTTGGATGCCAGTTTTGTTCTATAAAAGATCGCCAAACGTTCTAAAGTACAAAGTTACTTAGTGTTGTTCGAAACAACAAGCACACTCAGTACTGGAGACGGCAACGTCATGAAATATTTTAAATTACGTCATAAGTCTACATAAATAAATGCATATTCCTTTGACGTCAGTCAGGTCTGGCGTGATCCAGGTTGGAAAATGTCTTCTTTGTTTCTTTTACGAAAATAGTGGAGGAATAAAAACAAATACGTTATTGGTAGCAGTGGCTTGCTGCCCGGAACCTTGTAGGCCTTCGGGAGGTCAAAGGAACCATTGTACCCCTCAGGCCTTCGGCCTTCGGGGTACAATGGTTCCTTTGACCTTCCTCATCCCTACATGGGTCCGTGTAGCAAACCCTTGCGACCAATAACTTATAATATATACCTTTTGCAGTGGGTGGGGGCCGACCAAACATTTGCTTTCACAGATTGCAACGGGGCTCCTCAGTGACCTCAGCAAACAACATACCCTCGAGCCGACGTAGGCCGCAGTGGGCCCGCGCACGGCCTTGCGCGGGCTCACTGTGGCCTACGTCGGCACGCGGATATATTGCTTGCTGGTTACTGGGAAGTTCTCTTAAAGATTGAAGGGCGGCCTGGCACCGCGTCGAATCAAGGATGCAAGGCAGGGTGAGCACTCGGTGCTTGGAGGAGCGGATCAGGTCCCGTCGGCCCACATTTTGTGCAATTATTTGACAGGTCCAAGAGTTCATAACAACAGAGTGCGGATCCTGCAGAGAAGCCATTACAAAATAATGCAAATCCGGCACATTTGAAAACAGAGACATAGTAAGTCCTGCTATATTGTAAAGCTCTCTTTGCAGGGTTGGATTGTGAAAATTCTCAGATGCAACTGTTTATCAATGCTGTCTTGATAATGTTGCCATATTCCTTCTGCGATAATGAAAATAAGTAGCGACTGATCTCTATAATTTTTATTTGTTTGTTTGTCTATTTCGAAATATTAATAAATTCTGTTGTAACTGTCTTTTCTAAGCGTGTTTCTTTCTCCGTTGGGTTTTTCTCTGTACATTGATACACAGCCCCGACATCCTACAGCAGGAGATGGATCAGACATGATAATTCAAGTGTAGTGTCAGATTAGCTTGGCGTCATCAGGTACCAAATTAATTTAAACTAAAATAAATCAGCGCATTAAATAGGCGCTTTACCCAATTCAAAATCGGCTCAAAACGCCGCCGCGAACTGAACCCAACAAGCACGCTCACGTGAATCAGCGCATTCATTCACACACTGTACATAAACACAGAACATTCACGTGGTGCTAAGGGCAAGCGCCGAAGCGAGCTACTGAAGTTTTTGGAAATTCAGATCGTTTTATATTTGAAATTTGATAAGTTGGCTGAAATTGATACCAAAGTCGTGGGGGAGGAAGAGCCAAAGTACCCGGAGAAAGAACCCCCGACGGTCCGCCCTAATTAACGGTGACACTTACTAGAGGAGAAAAGTCCGACGCCGGAACCCGGTATCGAACCTCGCACAGGTGCCTTAACCACTGCGCCACGGACCGCCCACACCACACCACACATTTGGTGCTACCCTTGAAATATGACGGTCAATCCATCTCCTGCAACTAACACTAGTCGTTAAGTGACACCTCACAATATTTGGAAATGCAGTCTTGGGGCTAAATGGGTTAAAGGTTTCTACCCCAGTGTATGGGAGGGACTAGGGTGTGTGTGTGTGTGTGTGTGCCGTGTGTGTGTGTGTGTGTGTGTGTGTGTGTGTGTGTGTGTGTGTGTGGTGTGGTGTGGTGTGTGTGTGCGTGTGTGTGTGTGTGTATGTGTGTGTGTGTGTGTGTGTGTGTGTGTGTGTGTGTGTGTGTGTGTGCGTGCGTACGTATGTGAAAGTACATTTTTGGCTCACGTGCGAAGCAAAAGTGAGTCTATGTTTTGGGCCAGCGGTCGTCCGTCCGTCGTCGTCCGTCGTAAACTTTAACGTTGGCATTTTCTCGGAGACTTTTCAAGCCACATTGTTCAAACTTGGCCCAAGGATACTTTGTGGTGAGGCCTTTCTAAACATACCAATTTGAGTGACCTCTCACAAAGGTCAAGATCACAGGGGCTCAGGAAATAGGTAAAAAATAGCTATATTTTGACATTTTTTCCTTTCTCAAATACTATTCACAACTTCAAACCCAAACTTGGTACAAAGATACCTGAGGGTAAGACCTTTCCATGCATACTAATTTGGTTGATCCCTCGGAAAGGTCAAGGGTCACAAGAGCCGGCTCAGGAAATAGGTTCAAAATAGCCATATTTTGACAAAAGATGTTATTTTCTCAAACACAACTTTAAACCCAAACTTGCTACAGAGATACCTGATGGGAAGACCTATCTATCCATACTCGGAAAGGTCAAGGATCACAGGCTGGCAAATGTGTGTAAAATGCCAATTTTTGATAAAACTTTAGGTATAAGCAACATTTTTGCAAAATTTTCAATGAAATTTGCCACAAAGGTAGCTGGTGATAAGACCTTCCTGTGCATACTAATTTACTCAACTCATTGCAAAGGTCAACGATCACAGGCTGGCAAATGTGTGTAAAATGCCAATTTTTGAAAAATGTTTAGGTATAAGCAACATTTTTGCAACATTTTCAATCAAATTTGCCACAAAGGTAGCTGGTGATAAGCCCTTCTGTGCATACCAATTTACTCAACTCATTGCAAAGGTCAAGGGTGGTGGAGGGGGTAGGGGGTGTACATATGTGTGAAAAATACTTACATTTTGAGAAAACATGGACTTTGCTGGTGCGGAACCCAGCCCTTTACTTATTGTCACAAAGGTCACACATACGTATATCGGTTGTCCACGTGAGCCATAATGGCTTGTTCAAAGAATTGTAGTTACATGTAGTATCAACAGTTTTGCAAACTTTTCAAATGAATTTGGCACAAAGGTAGTTGATGATGATAAGACCTTCCTAGGTATACTAATTTAGTCGACTCTATGATATCATAAAGGTCAAGGGTCACGGGTGTTTGACAGCTGTGTGAAAACTGATTAAATTTTGAGAGAACATGGATTTTGCTGGTGCAGAAGCCATCTCTTTACTTTGTCAAAAGGGTCACACATGTTACATCTAATACATCTAATAAGAAATCCTTTGAAGGTAGATAGATTCTTTGGAAAATGAGCCTAGGACGGAGGACTAACTAAAGGTAGATTGATCGTGCGGGCGGTGGGCATGATTTGTATGTGTGCATGTGACTGTGCGTGTGTGTATGTGTGTGTGTGTGTGTGTGTGTGTGTGTGTGTGTGTGTGTGTGTGTGTGTGCCTACGTGCGTATGTGAAAGTATATTTTTTCCCCTTTGGCAACTTTTAAATTGTGGTCATTCAGACAACTCCAAATCATTTCCCTCCACCACCCCCACCACCCTCCCCCTGGGTCTGCCCTGAGGGATTTGGGTGGGGTATACTACTTTTTCGTTCCCAAGGTCACCCTGGTTATCCCCACAGGGTGGGTTTTCCCCTCTATTCTGGGGCATGTGTTTCTGTCTACCCTTGGTCCATTCACCTGTATTTTCCTTTTTTAAACTCTCCCTAATGTCTGAGCTTCCTGATAATGAATGTGTTTTGCTAAATGGTCTTAGGTTTATTTAGCGTATTAGACCGGCTGGCTTCACGTCTTGCTTCGCAGATGCTGCCCAGCTCTTTGGACTCGAGGTCAGTCTGAAAAAGACAGAGGTCCTCCATCAGCCGGCACCCAAGACAGTGTATCGCCCTCCTCACATCACCATTGGCGAGTCTGAACTAAAGTCAGTGCACCAGTTTACTTACCTTGGCTGCATTATCACGTCGGACGCCAAGCTGGACAAGGAGCTTGACAGCAGGCTGGCAAAAGCGAACAGCGCTTTCGGGCGACTTTTCAAGCGGGGGTGGCACAATCAACAGCTGAAAACAGGCACCAAGATCAGCGTGTACAGAGCTGTGGTCCTCACAACCCTGCTGTATGGTTCCGAGTCCTGGGCCCTCTACCGCAGCCAACTACGACTCCTCGAACGCTTCCACCAGCGCTGCCTGCGTACCATCCTGGGCATTCACTGGAGTGACTATGTCACCAACGTCGAGGTCCTTGAACAGGCTGAAACTGTGAGCATCGAGGCTTTGCTGCTGCGGACACAGCTCCGCTGGGCGGGGCATGTCTCCAGGATGGAGGATCATCGCCTACCAAAGATCACCCTGTTCGGCGAGCTTGCTACTGGACACCGTGACAGAGGGGCACCAAAGAAGAGATACAAAGACTGTCTCAAGAAGTCACTTAGTGCCTGCCAAATCGACCACCGCCAGTGGTCTTCGCTTGCTGCGGACCGTGACACCTGGCGCTCCACCATTTACAAGGCAGCTGTCTCCTTTGAGGACTCTCACAGAGCTAGCCTTAAGGACAAGCGGCTCAGGAGAAAAAACAGAGATGCCGCAGCTCAGAACCCTGGCCATACCTTCCCCTGCAGCCACTGCGGTCGAACCTGCCTGTCTCGGATTGGCCTCCGCAGCCATGAACAAGCCTGCAGACGTCGTGGGCAACTCCTATAAAATCTTCGTTCGCGAAGTCAAGCCAAGAGAGACCGGCTGGCGACATACATTCAATATTCTGTTTATTTATTTATTTATTTTTTTCACAAGCAATGCAGGCACGTTCTGAGAAAGTCTTGTTGCTGTCGGGACGTTAAGCAATGTACAACCAACAACCAACCATCCAAATCATTTCCTAAACATCAAAATATGTGCTTTTCTGCGATTTCACAAGTTCCGAAATTACAGACCAGCACACGCACATAACTGTTCGTGAAAACATGGCAGTAATTGATTTGTCGTATTCACACAGGTCTACATCTTTAACAAATCTATACGTCGTCGCATGGAACCGTTTATGTGTTCTTAGAACATTTCGGCCATATGAGTCATGTGTGTAATGCAGTCAACATCGAGTTTTTCTGAACGTGTCTTAACCCATTTCTCGGCCGGGACCCTGATGCAGGAGATGGATTGACCATGATAATTCAAGGGTACTGTCAGATTAGCTTGGCGCCTTCAGGAGCCAAGCTAATCTGTCACTACCCTTGAATCAACATGGTCAATCTATCCAGCTGGTACATATTAGTTAGGCAACACCTCCAACATTTGAAAAATGGTACCTTCTGGGCTAAATTTTTATTATGTGTGTGCTGGAAAGGGGTGGGTGTGTGTGTGTGTGTGTGTGTGTGTGTGTGTGTGTGTGTGTGTGTGTGTGTGTGTGTGTGTGTGTGTGTGGGAGGGGGTGGTGGTGGAGGGGGAAGTGGGGTGGGGGTAGGGGTGGGGGGATACAAATATGTGAGGCTAATATAAGTGATAAGTTATTGCCCGGGTCAAGGGGGTTCGCTACACTGACCCTAGTAGGCCTGAGGGAGGTCAAAGGAATCATGCATTGTACCCCCTGCGACCAATAACGTATTTGTTTGCATTCCCTCTGTGTATTCTTTAGAAAAAAAATTCAGTTCCGCTTATCTTGTGGTTAGGTGACAACATTGAATGTACATGTTTTGCCGGGGATTCCTATTTCCGTATGAGACTGAGTGACGTAGCTTCTCAGTCGAGAGTGAAACGTTTATTTTGACTTGTGTACAGAATGTTTCAAGCTGCCATGTTTACAAAAGTCGTCAAAGTATGACAGTGACACAGAAGAGTGCTTCTTGATTGCTGTGTGACTCAGAAAAATTAAAACCTTTTACATAAAGTGGTCGGCATTTGACCACGTGACAACATGTGAGCGTTAGCTTGGGGCGTGCTTCAGGAGATGCTTCGAAAGTGTAGCACCTTGTAATTTGTTTTAGATTCTAGAGTCTCATGTGCGTTTGGATATCTGCAAAGGAATACAACTCAGCTGTTGCCGGTCCCAAACCCGGATGAGAAAGGAGGAGGGAAACAACTACGCCAAACGTACAAGGAAAAACTAAACTACGCCAAAACTGCTAGTCCCCGATCAGACTATTAGGGCCAGTGGGACAGAAAACCGGAACAAACGACAAAGGAATACCAAAAGAAGGCTCGTTGTTGGTCAGTCGGTCTGGGGCTGAGAGGGATTTTAAGGTAAGATTTTATTTTTACAGCGTTCACATGAGGCCAGATAGTGAAAGGACCGCGTTCACTTTTTTGGTTGGCTCACGTGCGAAGCGAAAGTAAGTCTATTTTTGGGGTCCAGTGGTGGTCTGTCCGTCTGCCGTCGTCTGTGCCGAAAACTTTGGCATTTTCTCGGAGACTATTTAAGCCACAGTCTTACAACTTAGCCTAAGGATTCTTTGTGGCAAGACCTTTCTAAACATATCAATTTGATCGACCTCTCACAAAGGTCAAGATCACAGGGGCTCAGGAAATATGACAAAAATAGCTATATTTTGACATAATTTATTTTTTTCTCAAATACTATTCACAGCTTCAAACCCAAACTTGGTACAAAGATGCCTGAGGGTAAACCCTTTCCATGCATACTAATTTGGTTGATCCCTCGGAAAGGTCAAGGGTCACAAGAGCCGGCTCAGGAAATAGGTTCCAAATAGCCATATTTTGGCAAAAGATGTTTTTTTACTCAAAACACAACTTTAAAACCAAACTTGCTACAGAGATACCTAATTGGAAGACCTATCTATGCATACTGTTTTGGTTAACCCTTCGGAAAGGTCAAGGATCACAGGCTGGCAAATGTGTGTAAAATGCCAATTTTTGACAAAACTTTAGGTATTAGTAACATTTTTGCAAAATTTTCAATCAAATTTGGCACAAAGGTAGCTGATGATGAGACCTTCCTGTGCATACCAATTTGCTCAACTCATTGCAAAGGTCAAGGGTGGGGGAGGGGGTGGGGCGTGGTGTACATATGTGTGAAAAATACTTACATTTTGAGAAAACATGGACATTGCTGGTGCGAAAGCCAGTCATTTACTTATTGTCACAAAGGTCACACATAAGTATATCAGTTGTCCTCTTGAGCCATAATGGCTTTGCCTTTCTTGTGGAAAGTATTGTAGTTACATGTATTATCAACAGTTTTTCAAACTTTTCAATCGAATTTGGCACAAAGGTAGCTGATGATGATAAGACCCTCCTATGTGTAGTTGTTTAGTCAACTCTGTGATATCATAAAAGTCAAGTGTCACGGGTGTTGGACAGCTGTGTGAAAACTGATTAAATTTTGAGAGAACATGGATTTTGCTGGTGCAGAAATCATCTCTTTACTTTATCCCAAGGGTCACACATGTTACATCTAATACACATTATGGTCTGCGGGGTTAAATCAAGAACTATGCCCTTTGGAGATGGGGGGCATTTGCCTATAGATGGCAATGTTTTTATCCAGGCTTACTTAAGTCAGCAACACAATATCAAGATTGATCATGCGGGTGGTGGGCATCATTTTTATGTGTGCATGTGACTGTGTGTGTGTGTGTGTGTGTGTGTGTGTGTGTGTGTGTGTGTGTGTGTGTGTGTGTGTGTGTGTGTGTGACGATTGTGGTTGTGTTATCCTGTGAGAGCGTACATGTGTTATTCGTAGGTAACGATCCGATGTTTATTTGAGCTATCACGGTTATGATTCACGTGCCTTTTTTTAGTAAGATTTTCTTTTGTTCGTGAGTAGAGCCGATTTCGTTTTGTTGTGTTTAGTCCGGAACGTTCTAGAAAGGTCGCAATGTCTAGTGACATCGTACGTGTCACGTCGGTTAGTTGGCAACACTTCGCTACATTTTTCGCTACTTTTTGTTTTCCTGTGCGCGTGTATTGAGCAGCCTTTATTTTGTTTTGGGAATGTTCTCGTACCTTTTTGAGCTATCATGGAACGCGGTGATAGGGATACCATACTTTTATGTGACTTAATTATACGCTAGAATTTAGAGCCGAAGTGAGCAGCCGAGTTTTTGTAGCCTGTTATAGTTTTCTGGAAAGTTTATTTTAATGAGCCTCGGCTGCGTGTTTCGTTCTGATAGGTTGCGTTGTATTATTTCCGTAGATGATTCTAGATTTTGGTAGTATATATAAGGAGGGCGCTGGGAAAGCCCGTTCGTACATTGTCTTGCTTTGTCAGTTGTAGAGACACGTAGTTTATTTGGGAGAGACGCTGCGTATGAGAAACTTTGTGTCAGTGTGGACATTGCAGAAGAGACTTTGTATCAGTATTTGTGCATTTGAAAGTGCATTATTGTGTGGATATCGCATCGCTGAATTAAATATTGTTGGAACTGTTACTCCAGTATTGTCTACATCCTTAAGCCACGTGTGACGGATTGCAGCTGAATGAGGTTTATTTTAAAGAACTCTACGTGTGTGTGTCTAGTGTGTTTATCATACTTCGACTACAACTCCACCACGTAACAGTGTGTGTGTGTGTGTGTGTGTGTGTGTGTGTGTGTGTGTGTATGTGTTTGTGTGTGTGTGTGAGTGTGTGTGTGTGTGTGTGTGTGTGTGTGTGTCTGTGTGTGTCTGTGTGTTAGAGGGGGTGGGGTTTAGGTGGTAAGATATTCTAGCCAATCTACGTGTAACCCTTTTCGTCATGATACACTAGTTCCTGAAAGTAATTTGACTCTGATAGTTCAAGGGTGGTGCCAGAATAGCTTGGCGCCTGAGGTGCCAAGTTATTCTGGCATGAGCATTGAACTACAAATGGTTCCTCCGTCTCATAATATGTAATGTAGCCTTCATAGGACATTAAGCAAATTAAAAACCAATCAGCCTCAGGATATAATGGGTCCGCATCACCCTATTCCCCCCCCCCCCCAACCTGGGTTCCTACGCAACTGCTGATACATTGTAACAGGTTTGATGCTAATTGAACAATTTACAAACAGAGCACAATTATTACTTCCTTATACAAACTCGCTACCTGCAATTAAAAGAAAGCGCCGTCATATACTCTCTCACGTGATGGACTCCTTTTTTGTCAGCCACGCGGTGTGACACAAACTGTGCTCCCGTGTGTTGGGCGAAGTAATCCTATTCTGGGGCACGTCCTCTTTCACATCTAAGTCTTGAACTACTTACACAGAGTAAGACGACAGACGTCCCAGTAAGCCAGACGTCCTGCCAGGTAAGCAAAGGTCCTCAGGCCGACGAAGGTTGAGGTGGCCCGCGCGGGCCCACTGCGGCGGACGTCGGCCCGAGGACCTTTGCTTACTAGATGGGGCCGACGTCGGTGGAATTGTCTTCGGCGCGACCTTTTCGCTGACACTAACAGGCGGAGAGGGGGAAAAAGAGCGAACCTTTATCCCTGTAAACTCTCTCACTGACATTAATGTTGACCTCAAGATCAGATTAGCTCTGTGGCTAATCCTTTTAACGAAAAAAAAGAAACAACACCACAGTTCTTTCACTTCATTTTCAAGGGAAATGGGGTATATTTTTTTTGTAAATACAAGGGGTCGATCGAAATGGCCCATTTTGCGGTTATAACAAGTGAAATTAATGATTTTTTTTTTTTTTTTTTTTTTTGGGGGGGGGGGGGGGGGTTAATACAAAGAAAATGTGTGTAACTGGTTTAATCCAAGGAAATCGTGTATTTTGGTTAACCCATTTAGCCCCAAAGCCCTACAACTCCAGATGGATTGACCATGATAATTCAAGGGTAGTGCCAGATGAGCTCATCTGACACTACCTTTGAATTATCACGGTCAGTCCATCTCCTACAGCTGGTACAGAGTCTTTAGATGACACCTACAAACTTTGAAAATGCCGCCGTGGGTTTAAAATGGGTTAATGCAAGGGAAATGGTACATTTTGGATAATACATGGGGAATGGTGTATTTTGTATAGTACTCAAGGAAAATGCAGTGAGGGGTCGGGGTGGGGGTAAGTAGATGTGGAGGAGAGGGGGAGGGGGAGGGAGCTGGATGGAGGGGGGAAAGGGAGTCGGGGGGTGGGGTGGGGTGGGGTGGGAGGTGATATTCATGCGTTTAGTCGGATCATTATCACCGCAAAATCATCTTGTAAATTCTTCTGATATTTTCAGTATCACTGTCACACAATGATGTAGTGCTTAGGATTACTTTGCTGAGTTAGTGGCATTAGTGCGTGGATGTGAGACGCATAGGGGTCCGTGGATAGTAGCTTTGACTAATGCAAATCCACTGCGCCACCGCGTGCGCGCAAGCGCCTATACTAAGCTCAAGACTAAATTTGTATTTAGTCTTGAGCTTAGTATAGGCGCTTGCGCGCACGCGGTGGCGCAGTGGATTTGCATTAGTCAAAGCTACTATCCACGGACCCCTATGGTGAGACGGTATGGGTTTAAAGCGTGAGGGAGTATCGAAGTGCCAGCTGCAAGCAGGGGCTAGAATGCTGTCAGCATCGTGCACGCCAGCATTATGCACTGTACCTATCCGACCTCTTGGTCTGACGGGTGAGTGTCTGTTCCCTGACAGTCCGGCTGAGTCTTTGGCGTCTCTCACGACCTTTTGGGGTTAGTTGAGTTAGTATGTAAGTTGGGGAGTTTTCAGGTTGTACGCGTAACCCCTTCATTGGCGAGGAGAATGGAATTTCGCCCATCTGCAAGAGACTACATAGATCCTCATGAGCCCCCGCTGTCGCAGGCGCTCATGAGGATCTATGTTTCTTGCTGATACCAATTTATAACCATGTTCTTTCGACGGTTGTGGTTTTTGGTCGCTGAATGAACAACGATTTCAGAAACAAAATGTGCGTCCAGTAGCAGGGGAGGGGTTAATCTCTGAGCATCTACTACCTGACCCTCCGCTGTCAAAGGGACGTCATGCCTGTACTACCATCGAATAAATATATACATGTAAAACCGCCGCAAAGTCACCGCCTTCTGTCATGTATGATTGTATAGCACTCACTTCAACTACAACTGACCAGTATTCTGACCCCAATTCTAACCGGTATCATTTACTACCTGCTATTTCCTGCCGGGTATTTGCCATGTAACACCGATAAAATGCCGAGAACTACCGGTTAACGAAAACATTGTACCAAAGTCATTTTCACAAACTGCGGAACAACTGTTTCTGACAATTCCGTTCAGACAGTTGCAACTTTTTGTAAGACTTGCAACCTTTGTAAGGCTACATTTTAATGTAGTCTACAACCGTTACAAGTCTTACAAACGTTACCAAAAGAAATGCGTCTCGGATGGCGAAAGGCTCTGCCGAATTCGGACAAGCACACATTGGGGACAAATTCTGTCTGGTGTTCAGCGGAGTAATCCGATTCTGGGCGCATGTGTACACAACGTGCTGGTGACTATTTACAGAGCTAGCAGACGACCAAGATAGAGGAATCCAGAAGATCAGTAATTCTCCATTTTGTGGTAGACGAAACCCATCTGCAAAAGTGATGGATCATCATGAACCCCAGCAGACTGCTGGGGCTCACGAGGATATATTCCTCTCGCATGGAAATTTTACATCTGTGTTTTTTTTTTTTTCAAGCAATTGAGGTCAGGAGGTGTTGGCAGGAATTGTTTCCTGCGTGAAGCGAGTCAGTCCAGATCTGAGATCCGTCTTTCGGCAACGGGATGGCCGAACATACTGATAATGCGAACATTTTTTTCGACAGCAGGTTTTCTCTCTTTTCCTTTGAAACTGTTCTCAAGGATGGCAGTTTGCCCGACCACGTAAACCCCTGCCCTGCCACCCGTTGCAGAGCCTTGAACTGTTGTTAACAGAGTGAGTGCCAAAGAATTCCGTTCATCCAAGAATTATGAATACAAATTGGGGTTAGCAAGAGGCATAGATCTCCATGGGCCCCCGCCGCAACTGCGGGGGCCCATGAGTATCTATGTTTGTTGCAGATGGATCGTGTTCAGTTTGTTTTTCGGCACGGTCGTGCGCGGGCCAACGGCGGCCGACGCCTTTGCGCACTGGGTAGCAGACATCCACCAGAAAATATTTCCTCTCAGTAGGTACAGTCAGCAGTTGCAAGGTCTTTCGTACGGCTTAAAAGACCAATGTACATTTACGGTCAGTTGCATCATTGTGACCCTGGGCGCAGATATAGGGCGTGTTTACACGCTCAGAATAAGGGGGTTCATCCGCATTCGTCAATAAATCTTCGACAGTTTTTCCACTGGGCCGAATGAAATCGACAAAAGGTTTGGGTAAATTTGTTGGAAACCCCCATCCACCACTCGTGTTTGTTGCGTGCTCTCGTAAATTTAGTTCCGCCCCATGCCCCCCTCCCCCCCCACCTCCCCCTCCCCTCTCCCGCCCCCTCCCCCTCCTCTTCCCCCCCCCCCCTACATGTTACGTTTGGAGCAGGAAAGATCTAAAACAAACTCGGTGTCACGTAACGGATGTGACATGTTGTTTCATTTTTTTGCCAAGTCGTTTTGTTGTTAATAAATGTAGATCGCCGAATTCTGTAAATAGCCTTAGTTTAGGGAAGTTAATAAACGTAGTGTGAGCGTAATCGTAAAGCCCGTGCAGCAAGCTTAACAGTGAGCGATTACAGCGGTTGCACGCTTTAGCCAAGTAGCTTTAAACCGAACAGTGTTCAGAAGCAAAGTTAACCTGCGAGGTAGCAGTAGGATATTAGTCAGTCAGCGGAGTTAGCCAGCGAAGTGAGAGTCTGGGTCAGGGTGCGGCCTCGTTTGGAGCCCTTGACAAGCTGTGTGAGGGTTCTTTTACCCTCCCTGCAAGACCACGGCCAGTGTTCCTGGGTGTGGGTGTCCCGAGAGACTTGCGACCACGGCTGCTACTCACCAGAAGACCCCTCCGGTTCGTCTTCGTCTTGTTTTGTCTCGTCCTGCCGGAGGACTCACCAGTGACAGGTAAATTATTCATGCCATTTTCCTCAGTTAGCTGCTGTGCTCTCGGGTGTGTGAATGTGTATATAGGTGCGGAAGGGTATGTTCGTCTAGTTTTTTAGTGATGTTTTAATTGAGTCTTTAACCATGTTTTTTAGGTTGGGTTGTAGTGTGGTGGGTGTCGGATTTAGTCTATGTTCGGCTGTCGCCGAGTGAGTATATTTAAAGGGCCATGTTGTAAAATGAATTAAAGTGGGTATCCTTTCAAATATATATTGGTATTAAGTCCTAGATGTAATGTAATAAGATTGCCACGTTGGGTGGTTGCTGGTGATTATTTCATATCTTTGTATGTACATCTGGATATTTTGATAATGTTGGTTTTAGCAGTGGCAATGTTATTATACAAAAGTGGTTGTGCTAGCTTAATGCTAGTGTAATAGAATAGTGCAGACCTGGTGAATGTTGAATGTACATAGGAAGCTTTCATATCCATGATTGTATATTTAATATGGCCAAGGCAGGTATTAGGGTGAGACGAGACACAACTCACGTGGTTTGTGAGTAGGTGCGTGTCAAATAGGCCAGAATTAACTGTGTTGGCACTTTGACTGACAATGCGCCCTTTTCCAGTGCACTGGCTTCGACCATTGGCTTCGATCATTGGCTTCGAAGATTTCGTTCTTCGATCTCTCCATCATCCACGACCAACGGTGACGCATCATCTGGAGTCGGAACGCCTTCGCTAGCCGGTCCTGTTGGACAAGTACGTTGGGCTACAGCAGGCTGATTCTACGTTCTGAGCGTCGGTCACAGGCGTGCGTGGGCAAGCGCGGCTACGGTGCTCTGTGGTGTAGGGGTAGTACTCTTACGTTATGAGCCACCCTGTCTAGTGTGGGACAGAGGACACTGTACAGAGACAAAGTTACCCGCCTTGTATAGCCGTTGGCCATATTAGTCATTTTCGTCTGTTAGTCATATTCACATGTTAGTCATTTTCGTCTGTTAGTCATATTCACCTGTTAGTCATTTTCGTCTGTTAGTCATATTCACCTGTTAGTCATATTCACCTGTTAGTCATTTTCACTTGTTAGTCATTTTTTATATGTTAATCTTTTTTAAGTGTTAATACGTTATGAGTGCATGTGTGGGTATGTGTGAGTGTGTGGGGCGTTAGTGGGTTGGGGTGGGAGTTAGAGTAAGGGTAGGTAATAAAGGATTTGTTTGTTGTTTATCACTGGCGTTGCGTTATTTATTTAGAGTGGGTGGGTTTTCTCGAGTGTCTGCACTCATATTGTCCACGGCGCCCTGACTCCGTCAGGCGTGTCGTGACATATTTGGTGGCAGCGGTGGGATAAGGATTAGGGGGAGGTAACAGGTTAGGTAGATTAGGGTATTTTTGTGCGCCAGTGACCGTGTGTTCGTGTTGTGGTACGAGTAAGATTTAGCGGGCGTTGGCGGGAGTGGGGGCGTATTGCGCCAGGGGGCCACGGCCAGAGAGTGCAGTGCGCATAAACGAGGGGTGGCATGAGTGGTTGCCTCTCATTACTCAGGTACCGAGTGGTGAGGACCCTTCGGCTCTTGTCACTGTCTAGCCCTTATTCGTTGTTTGTATTCTGTGTATTTATTTGTTTTGCTTTTTCTTTGGCAGGGGTCCTGCTGGGGAGCAGTTGTCGTCGCTGCCTCCGGGACACCCACATCAGGATGCCCCCTAAACGGGATACCAGGGCCACCCGTGCCACGTCGGGGCACGACCCTGAGTCCGAGGGTGGTGGTGCAGGGGATGAGGGTCCAGGAGAGAGAGGAGCCACTTTGGCCACTCCCTCTCGGAAGGAAACGGTGGTGAGTACCCTTACCCGTACTCTCACTGCAGCAGGACTGACACCCAGTAGGGATCAGGAAAGTAAAGAGGGGTTAGGGGTGATGGTAAACCCATATGAGCAGTATAAAGTGCTAGGAGAGGGCCTAGGACTTAGTGGGGGAGCTCTAACCCAGTTCATCCTGTCCGAAGTTAGGAGAGAGGAAGAAAAACGGGAACGTGACCTAGAGCGTAGGGCGTTAGAGAGGCAGCTCCAGATGGACCGTGAGGCGGTAGAGAGACGGCTCCAGATGGACCGTGAGGCCGCAGAGCAAGCTAGGCGGGATGACTTAGCATTGACCGAACGTAAGCTAGCTGCCGCGGAACAAGCACGGAGAGAGGAGCTAGCCGCCGCGGAACAAGCACGGAAAGAAGAGCTCGTCGCGGCCGAGACGCGGCTTAGATTACAGTTAGCAGCATCGGAAAAGAAGTCAGTTACGGAGTCTAGTCAGCATTACTCGCTCAAGATGCGTCCGTTAGAGGATAAGGAAGATGTGGAATCTTACCTTCAGCTCTTTGAGAGAGTAGCCGAAACCCAGGGGTGGCCGAAAGAGGTATGGGGGATCAGGTTAGCACCTCTATTGCAGGGGGAGGCCCGTGATGCATACCTTAGGCTGACGGTAGAGCAAGGGAAAGATTTTGAGGTGGTGAGGGAGACCTTACTGAGAAGATTCAGGCGTGACGCTGAATATTACAGACGCCAGTTTCGCGAAGCTAAAAAGGAGAGTCCCGAAACGTTTCCCCAGTTGTTCGTTAGGTTGAAGACCTCAGTCAAGCGGTGGTTCACTTTAGCCCATAAGAACATAGAGGACGTAGAACAAGTGCTAGACATGTTTCTGTCTGAGCAACTTTATGCTATTATGAATGCAGACCTTGAAATGTTCGTTAGGGAAAAACGTCCTAGGAATGGTGAAGAGGCCGCGGAGCTAGCGCAGCTCCATATCGACACCAAACGGGCAGTCTCGCGTCCATTGGGTGGGGGGCCGATTCGTCCGCCGTTCAAGAAGGACAAAGGGTCGAATAAACCCCCTGAGACCAAAGCAGAACATAGGGCAGAACCAGCTAGTTCAGGCAGGGGGACTGGGGAACGGCTGTGTTTCAAGTGTAACAAACCAGGGCACTTAGCAAGGAACTGTCAGAGTAAGGCGTCAGTTAACCAAGTCACCATTGCTCCTGAGATAGTAGCCGTAATGACAGAGCCCGTGACCGTAGGGATGCGGACGATCCGGCCCTACGACCCGTGGAGTAAGGGATTAGCCAAGGGAAAGGAAGTTCGTATCATGCGTGATACCGGCGCGGATATGAGTGCGATCGCCGCCAAGTGGATATAACCCAGGGATCTTACAGGTCGGTTCATAGACGTCAATCCCGTCGACCATACTAAGTCCGATAAGTATCCGACTGCATGGGTTGAAATCGATTCCCCATTCGTGCGAGGGACGATCGAGCTTATCGTAATGGAGCGCATGGGACCGGACGTAATCCTAGGGAACTGGGTGACTTTTTCAGATGGGAAACGTAGTCCCGTATCCATTGATGCCAGTGAGTGTGCTATGGCAGCAGCAGTCCAAACTCGAGCTCAGATTCAGAGGGAAAAGGGAGGAGAGAGCGCGCTGAAAGTCGTTAAGCAGGCCGATCTCAATGTGACTCCTGCCCAGCTGATAGAGTGGCAAAACCAGGACGAAACTCTAGCTCGCGCTAGGAAGTTGGCCGAAGAGGGCCGAGCAATTCCGTCAGGGAAAAGTCTGATAGAATTTTGCAGGACGAAAGAGCAGATGGGAGAAGAGGTGAGAGATGCAAGCCAGTACGTGGTAGATTTACGGAATCGCATTGAAGAGACTTGCAGGTTAGCGCAACAGAATTTGAAGCTAGCTTCGAAAAAGCAGAAACAGCACTTTGACCGCAGAGCCAAACCACGCAGTTTTAGTGCAGGAGACAAGGTTTTGCTGTTACTTCCAGTTAAACACAACAAGCTGGAGATGGCTTGGCAGGGACCGTTCGAAGTTCTAGAGAGAGTCGGAGAGTGTGACTACAGGGTACGGGTGGGCAGTAAAAATAAACTGTACCATGCAAATCTGTTGAAAAAGTTCCAAGAACGAGTGTCAGTAGCTACAGTAGTGATAGATGAGGAGGACGAAGATGAGGGGGGAGAGGCATTCATGGTGGTAAAGGAAGTACCCACCATTCCTTTGGTAGTGTCTGAAGGACCCTCCGACGTCCATCTTGATCCTAACTGTCCAGAAATCCATTCTAGTATACAAGCTCTGACTGTCCAGTTTAAGGATATTTTGACAGATTATCCGTTGAGGACGACACTAGACTCGTGTGAAATCCACTTGACTGATAAAGTGCCGGTGAGAACGAAGCAATATCCTCTACCTCATTCTCAGCTAGAGGTAGTCAAAGCCGAAGTGGATGCTATGCTAGAGATGGGAGTAATCGAGAGAGCCAATTCCCCATACAACTCACCGATCGTCTTGGTGAAGAAGGATGGCACTGTTAGGTTTTGTGTAGATTTTAGGAAGCTGAATCAAAAGGTCGTGTTCGATGCTGAGCCAATGCCTGACGTGGAGTACCTATTTTCCTTACTGTCCAAGGCTAAGTACTTGAGTAAGTTAGACCTAGCTAAAGGCTACTGGCAGGTACCCATGTTAGAGAGCGACAAACCGAAAACTGCCTTCACCACACCGGCAGGGCAATTTCAGTGGAAGGTAATGCCTTTCGGGTTAAAGACGGCAGGGGCAATCTTTTCCCGAATGATGAGGAGGTTACTAGAACCTTTGCGATTGACAGAAGTTAGCAATTTCATGGACGATGTCATGATTGCTTCCTCCACTAAAGAACGTCACTTACAGTGTATTGCCCAGCTCTTTGGAAGGTTAAGAGAGGTCCAGTTGGCGGCCAGACCTACTAAGTGTTACTTGGGGTTCAAGCAGTTGGAATATCTGGGGCACACAGTGGGTAACGGTCAGATAAAACCAGAGGGAGACAAGATGCAGCGGATAAAAGACGCGCCGCGACCACAAACAAAGAAACAAGTCAGATCGTTTCTTGGGTTGGCAAATTATTACCGCCGGTTCGTTCCTAACTTTGCGGCCATAGCAGCCCCACTAACCGACCTGACCAAGGGAGGAAAGACTGGACAGATCGGTTGGAACGATGCATGTGAGACAGCATTTGAGACGCTGAAGGCGCGACTGTGTTCAGGTCCTGTGTGCTCATTGCCAGACTTCGATCGTCTCTTCGTGTTGCAGACAGATGCGTCCGAAGGGGGGGTAGGGGCCGTATTATGTCAGGACCATGGTAGCGGTTTACAGCCTGTTGCATGCGCGAGCAAGAAACTATCCAAAGCAGAGCGTAACTACTCCACCATCGAAAAGGAGTGTCTTGCGATCGTGTGGGGAATTCAAAAATTCCGTCAGTATCTGTATGGTAGGACATTCGTCGTACAGACCGACCATAGACCATTGCAGTACTTGCAACAAGCTAAATCCACAAACAGTCGACTGATGAGGTGGGCTTTGCAGTTGCAGCCATTTTCCATTAGAGTGGAAAGCATAGCCGGTAGAGTAAATGTTCCTGCTGACTTTTTGAGTAGAACAGGGTGGTAGAAACCGTAAATGTGGAAGCAGTATTGGGACAGTCATATAGTAATCAAACCCGGGTGTTTGATCTGGGAGGGGGGTATGTCACGTAACGGATGTGACATGTTGTTTTATTTTTTTGCCAAGTCGTTTTGTTGTTAATAAATGTAGATCGCCGAATTCTGTAAATAGCCTTAGTTTAGGGAAGTTAATAAACGTAGTGTGAGCGTAATCGTAAAGCCCGTGCAGCAAGCTTAACAGTGAGCGATTACAGCGGTTGCACGCTTTAGCCAAGTAGCTTTAAACCGAACAGTGTTCAGAAGCAAAGTTAACCTGCGAGGTAGCAGTAGGATATTAGTCAGTCAGCGGAGTTAGCCAGCGAAGTGAGAGTCTGGGTCAGGGTGCGGCCTCGTTTGGAGCCCTTGACAAGCTGTGTGAGGGTTCTTTTACCCTCCCTGCAAGACCACGGCCAGTGTTCCTGGGTGTGGGTGTCCCGAGAGACTTGCGACCACGGCTGCTACTCACCAGAAGACCCCTCCGGTTCGTCTTCGTCTTGTTTTGTCTCGTCCTGCCGGAGGACTCACCAGTGACAGGTAAATTATTCATGCCATTTTCCTCAGTTAGCTGCTGTGCTCTCGGGTGTGTGAATGTGTATATAGGTGCGGAAGGGTATGTTCGTCTAGTTTTTTAGTGATGTTTTAATTGAGTCTTTAACCATGTTTTTTAGGTTGGGTTGTAGTGTGGTGGGTGTCGGATTTAGTCTATGTTCGGCTGTCGCCGAGTGAGTATATTTAAAGGGCCATGTTGTAAAATGAATTAAAGTGGGTATCCTTTCAAATATATATTGGTATTAAGTCCTAGATGTAATGTAATAAGATTGCCACGTTGGGTGGTTGCTGGTGATTATTTCATATCTTTGTATGTACATCTGGATATTTTGATAATGTTGGTTTTAGCAGTGGCAATGTTATTATACAAAAGTGGTTGTGCTAGCTTAATGCTAGTGTAATAGAATAGTGCAGACCTGGTGAATGTTGAATGTACATAGGAAGCTTTCATATCCATGATTGTATATTTAATATGGCCAAGGCAGGTATTAGGGTGAGACGAGACACAACTCACGTGGTTTGTGAGTAGGTGCGTGTCAAATAGGCCAGAATTAACTGTGTTGGCACTTTGACTGACAATGCGCCTTTTTCCAGTGCACTGGCTTCGATCATTGGCTTCGATCATTGGCTTCGAAGATTTCGTTCTTCGATCTCTCCATCATCCACGACCAACGGTGACGCATCATCTGGAGTCGGAACGCCTTCGCTAGCCGGTCCTGTTGGACAAGTACGTTGGGCTACAGCAGGCTGATTCTACGTTCTGAGCGTCGGTCACAGGCGTGCGTGGGCAAGCGCGGCTACGGTGCTCTGTGGTGTAGGGGTAGTACTCTTACGTTATGAGCCACCCTGTCTAGTGTGGGACAGAGGACACTGTACAGAGACAAAGTTACCCGCCTTGTATAGCCGTTGGCCATATTAGTCATTTTCGTCTGTTAGTCATATTCACATGTTAGTCATTTTCGTCTGTTAGTCATATTCACCTGTTAGTCATATTCACCTGTTAGTCATTTTCACTTGTTAGTCATTTTTTATATGTTAATCTTTTTTAAGTGTTAATACGTTATGAGTGCATGTGTGGGTATGTGTGAGTGTGTGGGGCGTTAGTGGGTTGGGGTGGGAGTTAGAGTAAGGGTAGGTAATAAAGGATTTGTTTGTTGTTTATCACTGGCGTTGCGTTATTTATTTAGAGTGGGTGGGTTTTCTCGAGTGTCTGCACTCATATTGTCCACGGCGCCCTGACTCCGTCAGGCGTGTCGTGACACTCGGCAGTACTAGATATGTACCCGACCGTTTCCACAGACCCGTAACTGCATACTGATGGTTTCCAAAGGCCAATAACTTCGCAGAAATGGTTTCGAAAGGGCCATAACTGCACATCATTGTCTTTCAAAGGGCAATAACTGCATGCTGTTGGCTTTCAGAGGGCAATAACGGCACCATGAAGCGTGTTACCACTTGGCACGTTTTGTACTGTTGGAGTGTGATAGACAAACACTAAATAAAGTCAATCACTTCCGATGTCTCTACATTTCGATAACTCGTGATATAAGACACACTGGTTCTCTCCCTAGGTTCGCTACCGCTGATCACACACACACACACACACACACACACGCGCGCACACACACACACACAAACACACACACACACACACACACACACACACACACACACACACACACACACACACACACACACATATCATGTTGTACTAATACTACTTCTTCTACTACTACTACTACCAATAATATACTGACGAGCAAAAAGAAACGCGACATTTTTATTCCAAAAATATCGCATTTCTTTTGCTCGTCAGAATAGAATTGAAAAGAATAGAATAGAACAGAATAGACGAGACGAGACAAGACAAGACAAGACAAGACAAGACACGACAAGACAACGAAACGTGGCGTAAGGCAAGGCAAAGGTAAGGCGTGGTAAGGTCAGGTATAACGCTTTTGTTAGAACAAGATGGGATGAACCATAACCCACTAAGTCCCTTCTATATGAGAGCTGTCCTCACTGTCAATGGTCTCTTCGACCTGATTATCTCCTATTGAAAAAGTCTCGCAGATCTGCCAATGCGTCAGTGAGTTCTATAAGGGGCGCAGGACATACGCGTCATTGATGTCATGACGTCAGTTTTAGTTTATACATAATTTTATATTTTGCGTGATATGAGTTTCACTTTCGCTTCATAGGCTTGAGAAAATGGTGACAAAACTAGAACTTCACGGTACAATTTCAATCTTGCTATAATTTGTGTGAAAGCAGGTTGACTTTACCTAGCTACATGATTATACTAAGTACACGTGTCACCTGCATGCTCTTCTGAAAGCGCGTCGATGTGTGTGTGCGTGTTAGTGCGTGCGTGCTCGCGCTCCAAACATCTCCAAGAGGCATAGATCCTCATGCGCTTGGAGGGCCCATGAGGATCTATTCCTCCTGGAGATGCTCGCATGTTTGAGAGAGAGAGAGAGAGAGAGAGACGTCATATTTAGAGTGTTATGTCAGTGTCTGCGTTGTGACGGAGTTGCCTCTTTTACGTCATCGCAACTGTTTGACTTTCTCTAGAAGTCAAGTTTTTTTGGTTAGTGTTTTAATTCTTTTTTGGAAAAGAATTAATTATTACTAAAGAAGGTGAAAGGATGCAAAGCTGGCTAACAAACTCATCCAACGTCTTTCTCCAAATTAGCTATATGCAAAAGTTCAAGTAAATATGACAAAAATTACGGACTCTAATCTGGGTCAACCGACTTCCTATAAACGGTTGTTTATGTGTTAAATGAGACATTCAATTACAATATGCTCTGAGGCTCTCTTAGCCACTCACTTAAGAAAGTATTTCGCCAAGTTTCAAGCTTGTGTGTACAGAAATATCAGAGATTCTCTTGTTTACATACATACCCACACACATACATACATACGCACATACAAACATACATACATACATACATACATACATACATACGCACATACGGCGCTTAGCGCCAAATGTACGTTCAGCAGCGAGGTTAGCGTAACTAGACTTGACGTAATTTTTATCTTGTTACTTTAATTGTTAGAGGTTTAGCCTGCCCGCCTTTGACATCATGGACATGCTATTAAATTCGCCCCACCGCGACCCTTCCTAAAAAAAAAACCCTTCTATAAATAGAAGGGACTTAAAAATTATGTCAATTAAGCAATGTAAGCATCATTTCTGTGTTTCGGCTGTGCAGGCTCGTGAGAATCTACGCCTCCTGCAGGTGGAGAGTGATGTATGATGAACTGTGAACGAGGACTCGTATATTTTCCCCCGGTTTCTCTTCATACGCTTGGAAGAGCGGACCAGTCGCCCGATGTACACATTTGTCGCAGTCGGCCGGAAAACGTGGAAAGTTGCACTGAATGTTGATTTTCTTTAAAGAAAATGTCAGCAAAAAAGAAACACTCTAGGAAATGACATGTGCAACACAATTAATTAAATGTTATGAATTTTAAACCTTTCAGTGCCGAGAAAAGTGAAAACCAGACAACCGCAAGAGGTATAGATCCTCATGAGCCCCAACAGTTGCTTAGTTCTCATAAGGATCTATGCCTCTTGCTGACACCAGTTGGAATTTATGTTCCTAGGACATTTAGGGTATGTTGGTCTTGATTTAACTCATTCTACCCCAACACCGAAATCCTTAAATGTTGCCGTTGTCCTCTGAAGACTGCATTGCAGTGCAGGACACAGATCGACCATGATAGTTCAAGGGTGATGCCAGAATAGCTTGGCGCCCATAGGCGCCAAGCTATTCTGGCATCACCCTTGAACTATCATGGTCGATCCTTAACTTCCTGTGGTGTGTCTGGGGTAGAATGAGTTAACGAAGACTGCAGAAACACAGTCTGCGTCAGGTGACACTGAATGGGTTTACCTGAAAATTTAATAAATTGTGTTGTGCTTGTCCTTTCTAAGCGAGCTCCTTCTTTATTGGGATTTCAGTTCAAAATAGACATGCAGACAAGAATTTGATGCACTGCTTATTTTATTTTATGTTTTCTCTTCTTCGGGATCAGGATAGCGGCTACACTGCTAACTCAGCAAGAAAAGGTCCTCGGGCCCGCGCACAGCTGTGCGCGGGCCCACAGTGGCCGTCGTGGGCCCGAAGACCTGTTACTACTAATCAGCTTCGGGGACCGGGTTGGCACAGGTGGTAGAGCGTCGAACTCTCGATCATAATTATGGTCATAGGTTCAAACATCGGTGGGTTCAAAATTTGTACAGACTCTATTCGGTGCCCCGTCTTTGAAATTACCTTAGTGATGGCAAAACTCGTTAACCCCTTCATTGCCGAGAAAACGTGCACACGATCCAGCTGCAAGAGACATAGGTTCTCATGAGACACCCCTACCCCACTCCACCCCCCCCCCCCCCCGCTCCCTCCTCCGGCTGTTCTCGGCGGTCAGTGGGTTAACCCTTATCATTCGGAATACACCAGTGCGTGAAATAAGTTTGACTAAAATAGTTTAAGGGTGGTGCCAGAATAGCTTGGCGCCTTTAGGCGCCAAGCTATTCTGGCACCACACTTGAACTAAAGCCATTGGTCTACATCCTTATCTGTAAGTACTATAATGTAGCTTGCATATCGCAGTGTACAAATTTGAAGCTTTTAGCCTCAGTATGATATGGGTTAAACGGTCAGTGTAATTAAACTGCGTAAAATGAGGCTGTTTCTTGCAGTCTAGCAGCTGTACATGGAGTATAGTTGCAGCTGCCAATGATTATCTTGTGATTCCACTTCTGCAGTGATACAGACATTCTTGTTATAAACCCGCGTGTTTGCATAGCCTTTCCTTCTTGGACGCCGCCGAAAAAAATGTCACAAAGAGAAGGAGCAAGAAGTTGTGTGACTCAGTAAATGCAGTCGGGAATGCCTGGTCAATACTTTGGCTGACGGTAGCCGTTTTTGTCGCGATGATTCCTGCAGAAATCATCGCGACAATAACCGCTACCGATAGGCAAAAGGTTAATCGAGATCTGCTTCAACATCAGATGGTGGATCGAGAATTTTTTTTAAAAGTTAAAAAAAAAATCTCTATTGTCCCACGAGTCCTAATTTGAGTTGCCTTTCTCTGGTAAGACACGTCGCCACGGCGCAGCGCCACCTTACCTGCCTAGTGGGTGGTTGTTCTTTTGCTGTAGTTTTGTTGTTGTTTTGTTGTTGTTGTTGTTGCTGCTGCTGCTGCTGCTGCTGCTGCTGCTGTTGTTTAATTTTTGAACGAAAACAACAACAACACGAAAAAACTATGAACGGCTCGAACGCCTGGAACTTGAATTTGACCACGGTGTAACTTATCTTGGCTTCTTGGCTTTGACTTCGTGAACGAAGATTCTATAGGGATTGCCCACGACGTCTGCAGGCATGCTCGTGGCTGCGGAGGCCAACCCGGGACAGGCAGGTTCGACCGCAGTGGCTGCAGGGAGAGGTCTGGCCAGGGTTCTGAGTTGCGACATCTCTGTTTTTTTCTCCTGAGCCGCTTGTCCTTAAGGCTAGCTCTACGCGAGTCCTCAAAGGAGACGGCTGCCTTGTAAATGGTGGAGCGCCAGGTGTCGCGGTCCGCAGCAAACGAAGACCACTGGCGGTGGTCGATTTGGCAGGCACTAAGTGATTTCTTGAGACAGTCTTTGTATCTCTTCTTTGGTGCCCCTCTGTCTCGGTGTCCCGTGGCGAGCTCGCCGAACAGGGTGATCTTGTGTAGGCGATGATCCTCCATCCTGGAGACGTGCCCCGCCCAGCGGAGCTGTGTCCGCAGCAACAAAGCCTCGATGCTCACAGTTTCTGCCTGTTCAAGGACCTCGACGTTGGTGACATAGTCACTCCAGTGAATGCCGATGATGGTACGCAGGCAGCGCTGGTGGAAGCGTTCGAGGAGTGGTAGTTGGCTGTGGTAGAGGGCCCAGGACTCGAAGCCATACAGTAGGGTGGTGAGGACGACAGCTCTATACACGCTGATCTTGGTGCCTGTTTTCAGCTGTTGATTGTGCCACACCCGCTTGAATAGTCGCCCGAACGCGCTGTTCGCTTTTGCCAGCCTGCTGTCCAGCTCCTTGTCCAGCTTGGCGTCTGACGTGATGATGCAGCCAAGGTAAGTACACTGGTGCACTGACTTCAGTTCAGACTAGCCGATGGTGATGTGGGGAGGGCGATGCTCTTCCTTGGGTGCCGGCTGATGGAGGACCTCTGTCTTTTTCAGACTGACCTCGAGTCCAAAGAGGTGGGCAGCGTCTGCGAAGCAGGATGTGATGCGCTGCAGGGCTCTCTCTCTCTCTCTCTCTCTCTCTCTCTCTCTCTCTCTCTCTCTCTCTCTCTCTGTGCAAAGAGGGCAGTGTCATCAGCAAAGAGCAGCTCACGAATCAGTTGGTCTAGGGTTTTGGTGTGGACCTGCAGTCGTCTGAGGTTGAACAGGCTGCCATCGAGACGGTACCTGATGTACACTGCGTCGTCATCGTCGAGGTCCACTGTGGCCTGCTTCAACATCATGCTAAAAAAGATGGTTAAGAGGGTCGGTGCCAGCACGCAGCCCTGCTTCACACCGTTGAGAATGGGAAATGGTTCTGAGAGGTCATTGTTGAGTCTGACCTGGCCTTGCTGGTCCTCGTGTAGCTGGACGATCATGCTGAGGAACTTTGGGGGACAGCCAAGTCGCTCCAGGATCTGCCACATGCCTTGCCTGCTCACAGTGTCCAACGCTTTTGTTAGGTCGACAAACGTTACGTACAGCCCTTTGTTCTGCTCGCGGCACTTCTCCTGAAGCTGTCTCAACACAAAGACCATGTCGGTGGTGCTCCTGTTGGCTCTAAAGCCACACTGGCCCTCTGGGAGGTGGTCTTCACAGGTATGAAAATTAACTCTTTTGCTGTCGGTAGCGTGTTTGAGTCGAGGTGGTTCATGCAGGAATTACCTCGACCAAACACGCTATCGACAGCAAAGAGTTAATGTACAGTTATCATCTCTTCTGGTCACTGTCAAAGTCTTCTTCAACCGCTTGACTGACAAGAAAAAAAGTGAACACGATCCAACTGCAAGAGGCATGGATCCTCATGAACCCCCGCAGTTGCGGGGGTTCATGAGGATCTATGTCTCTTTCTGAGACCAATGTGTATCCATGTTCCTTGGACGACTGTGGCATTTTGGTTTGTTGACTGGACAAAGATTTCAGAAATGATACAATATACGTACAGTGGCCGGGGATGGGTTCATAGTAAATAGCAGACATAAAGACAATATACATTGGTGTTTTTTTGTGGACAATCAGCAGAAGAGATACACAATCTGCACATGATGCAAGTCGTCACGCAAAAAGCAAACAAACAAACAACAACAAAAAACTGCTTTTCTCAGCACACCGCCTGTGTTGCAGTTGAATCAGATTGATGGGCTGCACACCATGGCGAGTAACACATTCTGCGACGGCCAGGAAATGAATTCTGAGAACGACTCAACGCACCAATGGGATTACTCGCACTTTCACCCGCAGACAGCGTTCGAGTGATGTCGACAGCGGCGCAATTAAATTCTCGTAACACACACAACACAAGCTATGAAGTTTTGTCCGCAATACGCATGTATTCCCCTGATATTCCCCTGAGCACTTGCATTCGCAGGGGCCCATGAAAATATATGCCTCTTACAGGAAGGGGTCGAACGTATTTATTTTTGACTGTTCATTGAGGGGATGGGAGGGGGGAGGGGGGGGGGAGGGGGGGGGAGGGAGGACGGAGTGGTAACTATGGAAAATAACTGCAAAATCCGTGATATGTTGCTTTCGGTCTTGTTCAAACGCGACTTGCAGTCGTTCGTAATTTAGAAGTCAATTTTACGTTTGAAACAACATATAACCCCTTTACTACCGCTGGAAGCGTATTATGTTTTGGAAATCTTTTCTCATCCAACAACAAAAATTCAGCAACCGTCCAAGAAACATGGACACAATTTGCTCTCAGCAGATCCTCTGCAATTCCACTGTAATTTCACTGCAAGAGACATAGATCCTCATGAGCCCCCGCGACTGCGGGGGCTCATGAGGATCTATGTCTCTTGCAGTGGAATTATGTTCACAATTTTCTCTGCAGTTTGGGGGTGGGGGGGGGGTGGGGGGGGGGGTGAGGGTGTGATAGAGCTTCTGTTTTGTTCTCAACGCTGTTTTGCCTTCATTAATTCTAATACTGTCCTTCTGCAAAGCTTTTAACTCATTTGCGGCGCTCCGCGTCAGTAGACACGCACGTGTCGTAATATAGCGTTGTCGGCACCCCGCCTCGATTGACTCGTTCATAGTCAGTTGCTTTTTTCAGTTCTCATGCTGACAACAACCAAGCACAAGGTGACACCATTCCGCGTGTACACGCTCTCACCCCTGTATGTGTGTGTGTGTGTGTGTGTGTGTGTGTGTGTGTGTGTGTGTGCGCGCGTGCGTGCGCGCGTGCGTGCGTGCGTGCGTGTGTGTGTGTGTGTATGTGTGTGTGTGTGTGTGTGTGTGTGTGTGTGTGTGTGTGTGTGTGTGTGTGTGTGTGTGTTTGTGTGTTATTGAGATTTTCACACACACACAATGTACAGATGGAGAAGCGGCGAGGCTCTTGTCAGCCATCGAAACATTTTTAAGTCCGCTTTTATATTTATAGAATGGATTTTTTAGGACGGGTCGCGGTGGGGCGAATTTAATAGCATGTCCATGATGTCAAAGGCGGGCAGACCTAAACCTCTCACAACTGAAGTAACAAGATAAAAATTACGTTATGTCTAGTTACGCTAACCTCCCTGCTGAAGCTTGAAGCGCCGTGTGTGCGTATATATATATGTGTGTGCGTATGTATGTAAACAAGAGAATCTCCGATATTTATGTACACACAAGCTTGAAACTTGGCGAAATACTTTCTTAAGTGGGTGGCTAAGAGAGCCTCCGAGCATATTGTAATTCAATGTCTCATTTAAGACGTAAACAACCGTTTATAGGAAGTCGGTTGATCCAGATTAGAGTCCGTAAATTTTGTTATATTTACTTGAACATTTGCATATAGCTAGTTTGGGTAAAGACATTGCATGAATTCGTTAGCCAGCTTTGTATCCTTTCAATTTCTTTAGTAAAAATTAATAGTAAAAAACCTTGACTTCTAGAAAAAGTCAGACAGTGGCGGTGACGTAAAAGAGGCAATTCAGTCACCATGCAGACATTGACATAATACTCTAAATATGACGTAATTCTCTGTAGCGCGAACCGCTCTCTCTCTCTCTCTCTCTCTCTCTCTCTCTCTCTCTCTCTCTCTCTCTCTCTCTCTCTCTCTCTCTCTCAGACATGTGCGCATCTGCAAGAGGCATAGATCTATGTCTCTTGGAAATGTTTGGAGCGTGCGCGCACGCACGCACTAACACACACACACACACACACACACACACACACACACACACACACACACACACACACACACACACACACACAACCACATCGTCGCGCTTTCAGAAGAGCATGCAGGTGACCCGATCTAGCTAGTTTGGAGAAAGACATTGGATGAGTTTGTTAGCCGGCTTTGTACCCTTTCAACCTTTTCAGTAAAAATTAATTCTTTTCAGAAAAAAATTAAAACAGTAAAAAACCTGGACGTCTGGAGAAAGTCAGAGAGTCTCTCTCTGACTCTCTCTCTCTCTCTCTCTCTCTCTCTCTCTCTCTCATAATTATTTGTGCATCTAGAAGAGGCATAGATCCTCATGTGCCTAGAGGGCTCATGAACATCTTTGCCTCTTGAGGATGTTTGGAGCGCGCGCACGCACACGCACACGCATACACACACATCGACGCGCTTTCAGAAGAGCATGCAGGTGTACTTAGTATAGCATGTAGCTAGGTAAAGTCAACCTGATTTCACACAAATTATAGCAAGACTGAAATTGTACCGTGAAATTTCTGGTTTTGTCACCATTTTCCCAAGTCTTGAAGCGAAAGCGAAACTCATATCACGTTAAATATAAAATTACGTAAAAACAAAAAATACGTCATGACAAATGACGTTTGACAAACCAATGATGCGTATGCACTGCGCGCGTCCCTTATAGAGTTCGCTATGACGCATTGGCACATCTGCGAGGCTTTATCAAAAGGAGATATCAGAATCAAGTCAAAGACAAAAGGTAAAGACCCTTAATAGCTAAGACAGCTCTCATATAGAAGGGACTTTGTGGGTTATGGTTCATCCCATCTTGTCTATCAATTGTGCTATCAGACTCCTAAATCTCGATAACGTATATCCCCAGTAGCAAAACGCCTTCGGGCCCACGACGGCCGCAGTAGGTCCGCGCACAGCTGTGCGCAGATCCACCGCGGTCGTCGTGGGCCCGAGGACATTTGTTTACTGGGATATTGTTTTGGAAGCAAAAGTGTGTAAGCTTTAGCAGTCACTAAACTTCGCGATTCATTTAACCCATCCGCGTGCTGGAACAGCCGCGGACAAATCGACCCAACGCCAAACACAAACATCTTGATAACAAATGTGTTTCACTTATAGACTTTACCTTGTACCTTGATGGGTCGGCTGGACCTAACTCCGCATGCTCATCTCGAATATTCCAAGTCACGAAGGAAAGTTTTGAACATGCAAATTTCGGACATTTTATTGTAGGATTGTGGAACTCGGTTGTGTCTAGTAAAGACTATATTTTTCAACATTCACTTTCGGAGGAGCAGACAGTTCCGTTCCGTTCACCGTTCATTCATTTCGGCCAAGATAAGATTTAATGCTTTCAAATTCTCCCTGTGGTCTTCTGGTGTCTCATAGGGTCCGCTGTATTTCTGAACACCCCTGCTACGGAAGCGATCGTTTGTGTGGTCGTGCCGTTGGCTGTCTACCTGTGAACAACAGAACATCGCTTTCATTTTTAAGTTCCTTACTGGTAGCGTCGAAAACGGATGATTTTTGGCATACAAATCATCATCTGGTGTATTTTTGACAAACAAATGTCATTACAGTAACACTGCAAGGTTAATACTCATATATTCATGTCTTTAAGGTTTGCTTTCATCCTGTCCAAAATAAAACCCAAACAAATTTCTTATGAAGTATGTAACGATTGTGGTTGTGTTGTTCTGTGAGAGCGTGCATGCATAAATCGTAGGAAGCGATCCGATGTTTTATTTGAGCTATCATGTTTACGAATCACATACCTTTTCAGTGAATTTCACTTTCGTGCGGTATTGATTATCTGTTGCCGCACGGAGTTGAGTCCCGAAGAGTCTAGGTACTGCTCGAGTATTCCTTTGTTTACTGCGCGCGTGTAGCTTAGCGGTCTGCATCGGTGCACTAGTCGCGTGTTTTCCAAATAAAGCGGGCAAGGTCGTGACCTGTCTGACCTACTTTTGTGTGACGTCATAGAGCGCCGGGATTTGACAACATAGGGGCTGGAAATAGCAGCCAGAGTTATCTATCTATCTATCTATCTATCTATCTATCTATCTATCTATCTATCTATCTATCTATCTATCTATCTATCTATCTATCTATCTATCTATCTATCTATCTATCTATCTATCTATCTATCTATCTATCTATCTATCTATCTATCTATCTATCTATCTATCTATCTATCTATCTATCTATCTATCTATCTATCTATCTATCTATCTATCTATCTATCTATCTATCTATCTATCTATCTATCTATCTATCTATCTATCTATCTATCTATCTATCTATCTATCTATCTATCTATCTATCTATCTATCTATCTATCTATCTATCTATCTATCTATCTATCTATCTATATCCCGTAGTCTTGCCGACCGTTGGGGCACCACTGATGACTTAACAACCAGCTCCCTCCATTCCGCTCTGTTCTCTGCCATTCTCAGCGTATCGCCCAGCTTCAGTCCTGTCCACTCTGAGATATTGTCCTCCCATCTTTTCCTCTGTCTTCCTCTCCTTCGTCCTCCTTGCACAGTGCCTTGCAGGATTGTTTTGGCAAGCCCTGCTGAACGCGTGACATGCCCATACCACTTCAGTTTGCGTTTTCTCACAATGGCTAATAAGTCTTCATAGGGCCCGATGGCTTGCCTGATTCTGCTTCCCACTTCCTCGTTTGTGATGTGATCTCTGTATGAGATGCCAAGCAGCCTTCGAAAACATCTCATTTCAGTGGCTTGTATCCTCCTTTCTAGGTCTGCTGTGAGGGTCCATGACTCGCAGGCATACAAGAACACTGAGATGACTAAGGAGCGCATCAGTCTGATCTTGGAGCAGAGTGTGATGTTTCTGTCCTTCCATATGGTCTTCAATCTTGTCAGTGCTGTTATTGTCTGCGCAATCCTGGACAGTATTTCTGGTTTTGATCCCTCATCTGTCACAGTGGCTCCTAAGTATTTGAATTTCTTAACTCGGTTTCCAGTTTTTGGCCTCCAACCATGATTTCAGTGCCAGTGCCACTGGCGTTATTAGTCATCAGTTTGGTCTTCTCTGCACTGATTTCCATCCCATATGCAATGGCTGTACTATCCAGCTTTTCCACCAGCTGAGCTAGCTCCTTCTCTGTTCCTGCAAGGCCATCAATGTCGTCCGCAAAGCGCAAGTTCGTGATTGTTCTGCCTCCAATACTGACAGTTCCTTCATGATCTTTCAGAGCGTACGTCATGATTCTTTCCAGGAAGATGTTGAAAAGAGTAGGTGAGAGCAAGCAGCCTTGTCTGACTCCAACTGTAGTCCTAAACCAGTTTCCTATTTTGCCGTTGAAGCAGACTGCGCTAGTGGCCTTGTTGTAAAGGTTTGCTATGACTTTGATCAGGTTGGCATTGATGTTGTATAGCTTCATGGTGGACCAAAGGGCTGCATGCCACACCCTGTCAAACGCTTTCTTAAAATCCACAAAGACATGATAGAGGTCCTGCTAGTTTTCTAGACCAATGTTATTATAAGTTTTAGTTACGTATTTTGTTTTGATTGGTTGTGTTGTACGATTTTGCTCGACTGTTCTGGAAAACATACTACTATAAAAGATCGTATTACGAAGCGCGTGTGGTACATTGTTCAGTTGTAGAATTGCGATGTAACAGCGTCGGTACATTGTTCAGTTGTAAAATTGCGATGTAACAGCGTCGGTACATTGTTCAGTTTGTATAATTGCAGTGTATCGTAAGCACATTGATTTTGAGCTACGCAAGATATCGTGCTTCATCGTCAGTGACGGAGTTATGCAGTGTATGGTGATGTACATTGTATGAGAGGCGCATTGTGTCAAAGTGTGGACATTTTGCAGAGAAGACATTGTTGGTGCATTTGTGAACGTATTTTGTGGAGATCGCATCGCTGTAATAAAATATTGTTGGAACTGTTACTCCAGTATTGTCTAGATCCTTAAGCCACGTGTGACGGATTGCAACTGAATGAAGTTTATTTAAAAGAACCTTACGTGCGTGCCGTCTGGTGTGATATCATACTACGACCACGATTCTACCACGTAACAAAGTAAAAACATGGAGGTAAACTAGACGGTCTGTATGATGTGTGAAACCATGTTCTGATGAAATTGTGCTTTGAATTGCCATGAGCAAAACCATATTTGGACAATAACGGTAGACTGTAATGATATTAGTTTTATTTGATGGCAATGTTTTCAGACCGGATTCGCACAGGACATACATTTAATGACTCTTTTGAGTGATCCACTTTAATTTCGATGACAAAGAAGCAATTACTGATACTGACATAATGACATACGACGTCAATGCAAAAATCTACAAAACTTGAACCGGAGGTTTATCATTCAGGTTGGTTTGGAACCGGTTTTGTGACTTGCCTACACTGGTCAAATCCACCGTAGTCTGGTTGTGTCTAGTAAAGACTAGATTTTTCAACATTCAGTTTCAGAGGAGCAGACAGTTTCGTTCATTTCTGTTCAGTTTGGTCAAGATGGGAGCTCAGACTCACAATTTCTCCCTGTGGTCTTCTGGTGTCTCATACTCATAGAATTCGCTGCGTTTCTGCACGCCCCTGCTACGGAGGCGATTGATTATGTGGTGCCGTTGGCTGTCTACCTGTGAACAACATCACATAGCTTTCAGTTTTGAAGTTCCTTACTGGTAGTTTCGAAATAGGACGATTTTTATTGTAAAACTCATGAAATGGTGCATTTCTGACAAACAAAAACAATTACAGTAACACTGCAAGGTT
>BTPG01000002.1:213329288-213339288 GCA_036245525.1 Semisulcospira habei | reverse complement strand
CTTCTTTCGTCTAGGAACCCTGAAAATACGTGTCGTGTGCAGAACGAAGGGATCTTGCAGGCGAGTAAAACAAACATGGGGGAGCAGAACCGTTAACCCATTCAGCCCTGACGCACTACAGCAGGAGATGGGTCGACCATGATAATTCAAGGGTAGTGCCAGATTAACTTGGTGCCTGTCGGCGCCAAGCTAATCTGGCACTGCCCTTGAATTATCACGGTCGATCCATCTCCTGCAACTGGTGCATAGTCAATAGATGACGACTCCAAAATGTGGGAAATAAGGCCGTCGGGCTGAATGAGTTAATGACATTGTACAAGAGTCAGAAACCTTGTAAAGAATCTTTGAGTTACAGGCAGTCAGTGCATGTCAGCAAGTAAGGGTGTTATGTACTCCCGTTTCGGCACTCGGCTTGCAGAGCAGTTCATATCAAGAGTCAGAGAAACAACAACTATATACTAAAAGAGAATTTAATGAATCAGTATATGAATCAATGAGTCAGTCGGTCAGTCAGCCGTCCAGCCATGTGTGTGAGCGTAAAAAAAAGCTTCAGTCTAAACAAGCTTCAACTACTCACCCCACAAAAGAAGTTAGACAGAAGGAGGAATGAAAGCAGGCTGGACTTTCCGAATGCCATCTTGATGTTCAGCTGCAGCTACAGACGTTGTTCAGTCGGGAATCAGAAGAATTCAAAATGTTGTAGCAGTGAAGTCAACAGCCCGGACAAGCGTGCTTCATCACGTTTGTCCGGGCTTTAATCCACTGGTTCCTTTTTATAGATTCACACAAAAAGATAACCACAAAACGTGTAAAATGTGTGGAAACAACAACCACAAAGCAAAACCAAACAAAAAACTCTCTAATAACAACCTGCGTATATCGTGTAATAGAAGATAATAGCGTTTACTAGGTTAGTTAGTTATTTGTGTTTAACGCCGAGCAGCGACTAAGGCGTTTACTAGGCAAATGCTATAATCCTCTGTTGGTATTGCACGTTTCCAAGGGACATGCTATAATTTGCTATCAGTAAAACACCGTATCCGAAGAGCTTTTCATTTGTGTTCGGTTGTGTCAGTCTTTCTGTGCCGGATTGTCGGTTGTGTCCTCACAACTGTCAGTCGAAGCGGCTGTTTTAAGCAATCCGCTTTGGAGCAAGCAGTGAATGCTAGCTACTCATAGAGGCATTATCCCAATGCACAAAAGGCGATCGGGCCGACGTCGGCCCGCTCACGGCCGATGTCGGCCCGATGGCCTTTGCGCATTGGGATGCTATGTTCAGTGTCACTATTAATCAAATACTCCTTAACTCATTCGAGACGATCGGCATCCAGATACGTGGCTTAAGCCGTGTATCCGGATGCCGTTCGTCTCGAATGAGTTCTGGTCGTTTAAAAAATGTTTAAACATTAATGGTGATATATTTTCCCATTGTCTTAAAGCAAATTCCAGTTGCAGGGGCTCACAAACCACGTTTAAATCCACGTTTCTTTGACGATGACTTCTAAACAGTAATTTCAAAAACACGATTAGCGTCCACTGGCAGTGAAGGGGTTACGGTTTCATCTGTGGTAGTATCAGCTACAGAATTCATTGTCACTGGCACTCAAGGGGTTCACTCCACGACCACGGATGTGTTGAGGTGCGCATGTGTAATATATCACATACAGTTCACACCCCGAGTATGTAACGTACAATTTGATTGGCTCAGACAATCGCGTGATGTCCAAGAAATGATCATTTGCTCCGTCACGAAATTATTGTTCCTGGAAGTGCAGGGCCAAAGCACCGGTTAAATATCCGAGTGTCGAAACGGCCAAAGTAAGTGCATCATAAATGGTTAATATTTGTTCAAAGACAAAAATACAGGTATGATAAAACCATCACACATACTACTACTACTACTACTATTAGTAATAATAACAATAATATCATAGAGTAATAATAATAATAATAATAATAATAATAATAATAATAATAATAATAGTGAAGATTTATATGGCGCCTAACCTCCTAATGAGCTCCAGTCCCCCTTTCAATGACTTAATAAAAGCGAAAAATTATCATGGACAATCAAAGGTCAGTTTATAAAAAAAGCACGCACACACACACACACACACACACACACACACACACACACACACACACACACACACACACACACACACACAGACATGTACACAGGTGATGGGAATCAATTATTACCTAATGCTCAAAAGGCCATTGGGCCGGCCGCCTTTGGCCCGCGCACAGCCGTGCGCGGGCCAACGGCGGTCCATGTCGGCCCGATGGTCTTTGCGCACTGGATAATTATTATCGTAGCTCTGTTTGAACAGGCGTGTTTTGGGGGCTTTTTTGAAAGAGCCCTACGGGAACTTAGCGTTCACTATTCTACCCTTGCAGCAGTAATAATAATAATAATAATAATAATAATAATAATAATAATAATAATAATAATAATAATATCCGGATGCGGCGAGAGAGAGAGAGAGAGAGAGAGAGAGAGAGAGAGAGAGAGAGAGAGAGAGAGAGAGAGAGAGAGAGAGAGAGTGAGAGAGAGACGCCCGCGCGAGAGAGAATGACGTCATATTTAGAGTGTTATGTCAGTGTCTGCGAAGTTGCCTCTTTTACATCACCGCAACTGTCTGACTTTGTCTAGAAGTCAAGTTTTGTGTGTGTGTGTGTGATTTTAATTCTTTTCTGAAAAGAATTAATTATTACTAAAGAAGTTGAAAGGACTCATACAAAGCTGGCTAACAAACTCATCCAATGTCTTTCTCCAAATTAGCTATATGCAAAAGTTCAAGTAAAGTATGACAAAAATTACGGACTCTAATGGGTCACAGAGAGAGAGAGAGAGAGAGAGAGAGAGAGAGAGAGAGAGAGAGAGAGAGAGAGAGAGAGAGAGAGAGAGAGAGAGAGAGAGAGAGAGGGGGGAGGTAGGGAGGGAGGGAGGGAGAGAGAGAGAGAGAGAGAGAGAGAGAGAGAGAGAGAGAGAGAGAGAGAGAGAGAGAGAGAGAGAGAGAGAGAGAGAGAGAGAGAGAGAGAGAGAGAGAGAGAGAGAGAGAGACGTTGACATTATCGAACTGAACAGGAGAATAAAGCGATCGCCACTGCCGTCAAAGACACGGCAGTTCGCTAGGCTGAAGTGTAACATAAGCGACCCCCCAACATGGATGACACCGAACGCCAATTTACCGCAAGTTGCCCGAAAACGCAATTACACGACCAACGCTCTCGTTCGGTACCCGATAATACATCATCATTCGTCGCATCAAAGAGCTTTAGGCTGCCGTACCTTATGAGGCCCTAAGGCAACTTCACGTTCATTATTCTACCCTCGCCTGTCAATCCAGCAAAACATCGATCTTCCATCTGCAAGAGGCAAAATTCTCAAGAAAATCTTTGCCTCCTGGAGACGGAAGTATTGGGAGTGTCGTCCGAGTACGGTCTTACAGCTGTATTTATAACTGTAACAGTGGATTCAAAGCAAGGGTAAACGAGGCCTGTCAGTGTTTGCCAACTAGAGGTAAATATATTCTCATGAGTCCATGCGGATGCAGGGGCTCATGTGAATCTACGCCTCTTGAAGACGATATGGGTTAAAGCCTCGAGACATTTATCCCCTTATACAGTAGAACCTGTGTTGTGCAACCACAGTTTTTTATTAAAAAAAATAGTGTTAACCCCTTCCGTGCCCCCCCCTACGTACACTTTTGTTTTTTTCTGAAATCTTGGGGCTTTTTTAACGACCAAAAGCCAACACCGTCCAAGAAACATGGCTGCAAATTGGTCTCAAGAAATAGATCCTCATGAGCCCCCGCGGTCGCGGGGGCTCATAATAATAATAAAAAAATTAAAATATAATAATAATAATAATAATAATAATAATAATAATAATAAATATAACTCTTCTATAGCGCAATATCCCCACAAAGAAAGGCTCAGAGCGCTTTACATCTAGATAATCTAACTAATTGAAATTAACTAACTAAAGTACCGATAACGTACAAAAAAAACACAATCATTCATAGGTCCAAATGCACACTGATACAATACTAAAATAATAGACATAACATTTCAAGAGCCTGATCAGATATTTACATGTTGATGGGAAAACGTAGGGTTTATCAATCCTTTTCAAAGGCCAAATTGAAAAAAAAAAGGGTTATCAATCTAGCCCTGAAATGGCCAAAGATGGTGCATGGGGAAGACCATTCCACACTTTGGGAGCTTGGAAAGAAAAGGAGCGCTGTCCAAAAGTTTTTAAGGACACTCTGGGGATAGTAAATATTCTGTCGTCAGTGCTGGAGCGCAATACTCTGCCTGGTGTATAGACAGGGAGACTGGAGGACAAGTATGCCGGGAGTGTTTTATCAAAGGCCTGAAAAACGAGGGAAGCAATTTTGTATTCAATTCTGAACTTCACAGGAAGCCAGTGTAACTGCTTAAGCAAGGGGGTGATGTGGTCACGCTGTGATGTTTTTCAGTACAAGTCTTGCTGCGTGGTTTTAAATCTTCTGTAGAGCAGATCGTTCAACATACCTACAGAGTTACAGTAGTCAAGCCTTGACAAAATCTGTGAACATGCGATTTGCTTACAGGAATTGTCAGTAAGGTACTGTCTAACAGAGCTAAGCCTCTTGAGCTCAAGACAGCAGCAGCGGGACAGGTGAGACACATGATCGTTCATGGACAGAACATTGTCAATGTAAACACTTAGGTTTTTCATACATTTGTTGAGAGGGATGTCCTGTCCACAAACGATAAAGAACTCATCGTGGGAGACACTCACCCTGGAGCGAGTGCCTACCACAATGGCATCTGTTTTTCCTTCATTGAGCTTTAGCTTGTTGTCTGTCATCCAGTCCTTAACAGCTTCTATACATTGTTCCATGTCATGCAGAAGAGACGGGAACTGTTTGAGAGGAGTGTCTTTCTTCAGCTGTGTGTCATCGGCATATTGTGATGTTCACATTCTTTACTGGCGATCACCTCAGACACAGGCTGGGTGTACAAAGAAAACAAGACCTGTCCCAACTGAGCCCTGGGGTACGCCATATCTCAGAAGGAGGGGAGCGGAAGTAGAATTCTGTATAATGACACGTTGGAACATGTCGGACAAATATGAGAAGAACCAGTCAAGGAGCCGTCCACGGATGCCAAAAGACACACTAAGTCTATTCAAAAAGATGTTGTGGTCGAGCGTGTCGAGCGTGTCGAACGCCGAAGACAGGTCCAATAATGACAAGAGTGACACGTCCCTCGTCAGCGGAAGTAAGCAGGCTGTTGGTCACACGAAAAAGAGCTGTTTCACAGCTATGATGCTTGCGGTAAGCGGACTGATACAACTCCAGCAGGTCATTTCTTGACACATGATCCAAAAGCTGATGCAAGGCAGCCTTTTCCAACAGCTTAGAAATAAATGGGAGGTTGAAAACGGGACGAATGTTTTTCAAGTCATTTTGGTCTAGGCAATGGTGTGACAACAGCCTGCTTGAACTGAGGAGGTACAGCGCGAGACGTCAAGGAATTTTTGACAAATGCGTGTAATCACAGGAATCACATCCACACAGTCTCTCAGTAAATATGTGGGAAGTGGGTCAAGCACAGATTCATGGGGACAGAATTCTAACAGACAAACACCGTCAAATGGATTTTAAAAAGTTGCTTTGCCAGCCTTGACGTCAAGGTCGTCCCGAATTTCACTGATCAAAATACACACAGAACCTGTCAGGTAGTTCAGCTGCAGGTATGTCAGTAGTATGTCATGAGGATCTATGCCTCTTGCGGCTGGATAATGTTCATGGATAATGCTCGGCTGTGAAGGGGTTAAAAGACAGGTCACTTGGCAGTATAGAGACCATCATTTTAGGTGATCCGCTGCAGATGGTCAAGACCTAATTTGTAAAACTAAAATGTACGTAACGATCGTGACTGACTTCCAATCTTATTCTGTCACTGTCTTCGTCAGATGGCATAAGGGTGGGTGGGGTGGCGAGTGGGGGGTCGAAAGGGGAGGGAAGGGGACACTTGTAGCAAAATGGAACAAAAATATAAAGTGTACAAAACCACATTATTTTGTACTTTGTGTATCTCGACTCTGCGATGGTCTGTGGTCTTGGACCTTATGTTTTGTACTTGCACCTGTGACGGCAATCCCGCATGGACCCTGAAAAGATAAGACATGAGATGACGGGAAAGCGTAGGCTTACCTACTTCCTGACACTGTCGGCTCATACTTATTACAACGATATTTCATGTACTGCTTGTTTACCATCTGAGAGCTGCGTGAATAGAACTTTTCAAGAAGCGATGAAATAAGTCCACGTTAAGCTTAACCCTTTGCATGCCGGTAGCGGTTTTAGTCGCGATGATTCCTGCAGGAATCATCGCGACTAAAACCGCTACTGAAATGCGAAGGGTTAATGCAGTTACAGTTGTTGTTTTCTGTTGTTTTTGACGAACACACAAACTGTGTACTTTGCTTCAGCTACTTGGTGCTTCTGTAAGTGCGCCCCCCCCCCCTCCACCTCCCCCCCTCTCTCTCTCTCTCTCTCTCTCTCTCTCTCTCTCTCTCTCTCTCTCTCTCTCTCTCTCTCTCTCTCTCTCTCTCTCTCTCTATCTCGATCTGACCTTTTCGTTTTAAATTCTGTGCTGCAGTCATCTGACGTTTTAACAATAATCCACACTGTGGAAAAACGTGACTGATGGCGGCGTGTATGTGCTGATTAGGAACTTGCCAATCACTGGCTTTCGCAACGATTACTTTGTACGCATAAAGTCGAATAACGTCCTCAGTTTGAGACTGGATGGATGAAGTTGGCTTATGTCGGCATGGATTCTCATGCGCCTCGGCGGTTGCAGGGCTCATGAGAATCTGTGCGTCATGCGGATGGCAGCTACTGGCCGTCACACTATCTGCAAAACATTAAATTGGCTACACGGGGTTCGGCTGATCGTTAGTACATGTCACAGTACAACCTGTGGAAATGACTGACGATCCCCTGCGGACTGAAATAAATGAACTGCATAAATTCTCTGAACTACATAGATATACATGTAGCTACTTAACATGTTCAGTGCCGAGAACATTAAAACACCACCCAACTGCAAGAGGTATAGATCCTCATGTACCCCCGCAGTTGCGGGGGCCCATGAGGATCTATACCTCTTGCTGACACCACTTTGAATCTATGTGTCTGGGCATGTAGGATTTTTTGATGCAGAAACACAATCTGCGTCAGCTGGCACTAAACGGGTTAATGGAATAGATTCGCATTTAGCTAATATACAGTACAACAGAAGAAGAAATCAACACGACAGTTGAAGAATGATGCTAGAACAGCTTGACGATTGTTGGCCTGTGACCTTAAGGTCCAAAATGACACCAACGCACCAACTGTTGTTAGCATCCAGAAGTTAACTGGCCCAGCCCGTGGTGGTAAGATCCAAAATGACATCAACACACCATCATTTTTAGTATCGAGAACTTGATTGGCCTAGCCCGTGGTGGTAAGGTTTAAAATGACACCACCACACACATTATTGCTAGCATCTAGGACTTGACCGGCCTAGCCCGTGGAGGTAAACCCTAAAATGACACCACCACACACATTATTGTTAGTATCCAGGAATTGATTGGCCTAGCCCGTGGCGGTAAAGTCCAAGATGACACCACCACACACACTATTGTTAGTATCCAGGACTTGATTGGCCTAGCCCGTGGCGGTAAAGTCCAAGATGACACCACCACAACATTATTGTTAGCATCCAGGACTTGATTGACCTAGCCCGGGGAGGTAGGCCCTAAAATGACACCACCGCACACATTATTGTTAGCATCCAGGACTTGATTGTCCTAGCCCATGGAGGTAAACCTTAAAATGACATCACCACACATTATTTTAGCGTGCAGGACTTGATTGGCCTAGCCCGTGACACCACCACACACATTATTGTTAGCATCCAGGACTGATTGGCCTAGCCCGTGGTGATGAAGTCCAAAGTCACAGCCCAGAACAATTTTTTTTTAACTCTTACAAGGCAAACACATCAATGGTTTTGGAAGTGTCGTATAGCGTTGCAGGCGGCAAAGCTGTGCGACACTTTCGCAACTATTGATGAGGGGCTTCTCGAATGAGTTGTGTCCTGCGAACATTTTGCTCCAAATTGGCGGGCACAAGCTGCTCAGTTCACATCGATCGTCATTTCAATGTCGTATACTAAAATTTTGAAAGAATTCTAAACATTTCTGAGTAAACAACGATCGGAAAAAACACGCATTAAACCGACGACAATCTGTAGACAGCCAAGGGCTCTGACTCCTTACGTGATGATTTTGGTTTAAGACAAGGGGAAAATAAATCACCATTAATGTTCGCGTTATTTTTAAACGACCTTAACTCGTTCGAGACGCACGGCATACGAATACGCAGCTAAAGCCCCCGTATCCTGATGCCGTTCGTGAGTTAAGGCGTATTTGATGAATAGTGACACTGAATTTCCAGGGGCTTTGCAGCTTCTGACTTGACATACATGCTGCTATGAATTGTACAGATTGTTTATAATTTTATACGCATATGACAGGTTATTTTTTTGGTGAATCTGCTGATGACCTACAAACTAATTTAACAACATAAAATGTTATTGTGATACCTGGGATTTGAATGTTAATGTAAAAAGAAAAAGAGCAAGGTCGTGATACTTTCCTGATGGAAAATACGTAAGAATAAAAGAAGATTTTTATTTTCTTTAATTGCGAGCCTGTCGAAATTGTTTGCGATGTTCAATACCTTGGGTTCACTATAACACTATTAATAACAATAACAAATTTAGCGTGGCCAAAGGAAAGCTGTGTGATGAACAAGTCATGCAATGTTTGCACTGCTGTAAAAATGTCGCAAGCTTGATCTGCCTATTGATGTTTCGCTATAAGTTTTGACAGAAGTGGAAATCCGTCAGGATAAGATATAATCATTGTGTTTATTTATACTTAACTCGGCCAATGCTTTTAGCACAAACCATACCATGCTACCTCTCTCTCTCTCTCTCTCTCTCTCTCTCTCTCTCTCTCTCTCTCTCTCTCTCTCTCTCTCTCTCTCTCTCTCTCTCTCTCTCTCTCTCTCTCTCTCTTTGAATGTCCTATAACGTATAGGACATTCAAACACTTCAGGAAAGACGAATTTCTGTTTGATCTAGAAATACTCATTTCAATGATGTGCTCCTGTCCTATGATCCTAATACCGCCCTCAGTATTTGGTACTCTCTTTTCGTAAATGTACTTAATAAACATGCTCCCCTACGCGAGAGGAGGGTAAAATCTCACACTCTTCCTCACTGGCTTACTCCGGAAATCATGCAGGCGATGGCGCTTAGAAACGATCTACGTAGCAATAAAATGTTCACTGAATATAAGCAACAGCGTAACCGTGTTAAATACATGATCAGAGAGGCAAGAAAAAAGTTAGTTCGTGACACGGTTAAAGACAGCAAAGATACCTCTACTATATGGCGCCTTCTAAACACACTTACTAGGGGGTCTCCAAGTACCGCAACTAGCATTCCCACTAATCTTACTGCTGATACATTCAATGACCATTTTCTTTCGATTGCCAAATCTCTAATCTCGCCAAGCCAGGATAACACTTATCACCGTTCAAATCTGCTGTCTGAGTTTTGTCAAAAAAGAACAATGGGCACAGCCCCTTTCAACATCCCTATGTTAGCTGTTCATGAAGTGGGTTTACTCATTTGTAACCTTCCAAATAAAAAGTCCTCGGGGCCTGATGACATCAGCACGAAAATACTAAAACTGTCTCTCCCATACATTGTAGAATCCTTAACTTATATTTATAATCTCTGTGTCCAGCATAACACGTTTCCTAACGAACTTAAATATGCCAAAGTAATTCCACTTCCAAAAACAAAAGATCGTTCTGACCCTAATAATTATCGGCCTATTTCTTTATTATCTGTTTTGTCCAAACCACTGGAAAGGCAC